>BLKM01000732.1:69657-188505 GCA_013340265.1 Coptotermes formosanus | reverse complement strand
CAGCGCGGTACGCACTGAGTCCTTATATAAAACAGATACGTTTCGTCTTTAAAGGGTTAAAAAATTCTACGTGGTGCCCACATTGCGTTTATGTGTTTTGTACTGATCTCAGAACAAACAGCAACTTTTGCCTTATAAAACATTAAGAGAATGGTTTTTATAACCGAAGTGGAGAGTGTTTACAGCGCGGTACGCACTGAGTCCTTATATAAAACAGATACGCTTCGTCTTTAAAGGGTTAATGTGTCTTGGGTGTGGTGCCCAGTGGCTTTGCAACTTGGCAGTGTTTGTTTGATTATGTCAGATGTAGTGGACGTAATGTTACTGCTACATATTTTATCCTATCACGATAGTCCTTTAGACCGTTTCGTCATTTTGGTTGTTGGAAAATTTGATTGTAACTGCGTGGGGGATGTAGGCCTGTAGAGAGTTTGGTCGGTATACGTAAAGGAAATAAAGTGTTTGGAAGAGGAAGAAGTAGAAGTAGATGGAGGTAAACGGTACAGTCCACAGGCCATGAAGGCCCAGATGGTGATTAGACGTATAGCTCTACTCTTTCTTTAACGTCGGCGCTAGATGGGGTGGGTGTTCAACTCCACGCCCTGGCCGCTTTAACCCCGGGGAAAAGAGACTCGGTACGTATTGTACAGGAGGCTGGGTGGTCCCCTGGGGCGGTCTGGACAGGTAGGGAAGATGTCGCCCCCACCGGGATTCCATCCCGGAACCGTCCAGCCTGTAACTTGTCACCATACCGGTTGTGGGGGGACAGCAATACGAGTCACGTGACGTAAGCAGGGCGGGGAGTTGCGCGTGTGAAGTGGCAGGCAGCTGTGAATATGTTAGGACCGTGCGGGCTGCATAGAACGCTGCGAACATCTCTCGGCCGTTAGAGCTACCCCATGCCTTCTGGTTGGGCCAACAGGGAACGAAGGGGTCACACCGTCCAGTGGACGTTCTTTTGTGTTGACGTTAACGAAATGTTCTTGTCAGAGAAACTGTGGATTCACTCCACTCTATTTTACCTCCAGTTTCGTATTTACTGAATTCGCAACTCAGATTTTACGAGTGTATGTACGTGATACATTTGCTGGAGAAACGTTCGTTATTTGATCACTTTCTGGAGACCGGGATAGATGCATGCAGAAAAATGCATTTCGTGACCTTATAGTGTATGTGTAAGATACCAAGGGGGGAAAACTGTTCGCGTACATACGTGCTGCCGAATATTGCCATCTTTATAGAGGAATTTTTCCCTTTTGCAGGTAGAAACAACAGTCTTACTATTTTTTTTTTTTTAAAGTTTGGTTGAGGTTAGATTGCTTACTTTCGTTTTCAAATTTTCTCCAACCAGACGCATTCAAAGTGAAGGTAAAGCAATCCCATTACAGGCCTGGACAGGCCCTGAGGGCTCCAGGAGGTTGAGGCTCCCAGATTTCTAGACAATCGGCACGTGAAGGTGGTAAGGTTGTCAGTCCTAGGCGCCGGCCGTGTTTACCCCCCAGGAAATATTCCTCGTACTCATTTCTGTTAGGGGCAGAGTCGACCCCAGGGCCTTAGTGCGACCGACAGGATTATGTCAATAAAAAATTCCAGTGACACCATCGGGAATCGAACCTGCGACCAGCCGGTTTGTAGCGCGGTGCCTCAACCAACTGCGCCACCGCGGCCGTCTGAGAATCAACCTAAGGAACGTAAATTCGGGAATGTAATTTGAAATCGTAGAGCCTGTCGTACCCAACAGTTCCTTATGGAATGTTCTCGAATAGGCTAAGGAAGAACAGTTTAGGGGGCCTCTGGGTCGATTCACATTATACGGCACGACACGACTAAAGCCAGCGTTCATTCACATCTACCGTCCGTTAACAGAGAGGCAAAATATTCTCCTCTCTCGATCCCAGTGCCACTGTCTTTGTCATTAGCTGTCGGTGACGGACAAGTGTGAATTCGAGCATGTGAAAACCATAAAAGAATATTTTGTCGTGTTGTGTCGTGTCGTGTCGTGTCATGTCGTGTCGTGTCGTGTCGTGTGAATCGACTCTTAAGGTGCGCAAAGCGAAGAAGATTATGCAGATTTGATTTTCCCACAAGGTAATTCTGACTTCGAAAGCTTTGGTGCTGTCAGACATCTCTGTAATATTATAATTGCTCTATAGCTTTGTGTTAAGTTATTAACGCGACCTGCCACATCTACGAAAACGCTACATCGTTTATCCAATCTTTAACGTACACTATTTTGGTTTTTGTATTCTTCTTTTCCACGAATAATTTTATCTCTGTCAATAAAGTAAGGAACTGTTGCACGACCAATGTGTCACTTAATCTTTCAAACTAGTGTATTAAATTGTTTGCCCATGTTCGCAATTCAGTTTCTCCTAATAAGACTACAAATACACGATAGCGAAGGACACTTGCACCAATAATGGTCAGAGTTTTATCGTCTGGGCCCGTTAAAACAGTTGTCTCTAAAAGTCTTGCACACACTGGGTCTGCTTCTTTATGAAGGCTAAGGCGTCTGATGCGTCTACATCAAAATACATATTTTTTGTCTTACGATTGTCTTGCAGTCGGCAGTCTTCTTGTGCTAGTTGTTGTCTAAAAACTTAAACACTTTTACATTAAAACATGTGTATATTAGGAGTTGCTAGTTGGGTGATTTCAGGCGTCCGCCGCCGTATAAATGAGATCTTAGCTCTTCGGGGGTTTTTCGCAGGGTAAATATGAATTTGTCAGTTGCTTACGTGATATTGTATTGCCACGTGTGTTAATAAACAAGGTGCCAGCCGAAGGTGTCCGGGCTGGCCGCTTGGAGCGCTAATCGTATTCAATGCCGCTGTGGGCCGCTAGGTTGCGTCTGAGGTGATGTATTGTGAATTAGTGTGATGAGTGTCGCTGTAAAATAACATAGCACTTTTATGCACTTATGACTCTTTGTCTTGAGTGCTTGCTGCGGCCATTGTAGCCCTGTGAAATGGCAGACATTAAACTTTTAAAGCCTAGCGGTAACTTTACATACTACCAGGTGCGCCATGAAAAAATTCTACGTCTTTAAATGGTTAAGGGACAGAGATTCTGCATCAGGTTTTGTTTTAACCTTAAAAAACCAGCTTATGAGCCCTGTGGAATGCTTTAACCCTTCAAAGACGAAACATGTCTGTTTTATATAAGGACTCAGTGCGTACCGCGCTGTAAACACTCTCCATTTCGGTTATAAAAACCAGTCTGTTAACCTTCTAAAGCCTAGCGGTAACTTTACGTAACACCAGGTTTAACATTAAAAAATTCTACGTGGTGCCCACATTGCGTTTATGTGTTTTGTACGGATCTCAGAACAAACAGCAACTTTGGCCTTATAAAACATTAAGAGACTGGTTTTTATAACCGAAGTGGAGAGTGTTTACAGCGCGGTACGCACTGTGTCCTTATATAAAACAGATATGCTTCGTCTTTAAAGGATTAACCTCGGCGCTAGGTAGGGGTGTGTGGTCAACGCCACGCCCCGGCCGCTATACCCCCAGGAAAGAGATCCGGTACCCACTCTACAGGAGGGTGGGTGGGGCCCAGGGCCGGTCTGGGGGGGGTGCGGAATACTACATATACGAACAATAAAAGGTAATCAACTTACTGATGTACAGTGCATCTGAATAAGGTGTTTGACACAGCAGTACCAAGCGAGTGTACGATCACATTGATACAGCGTCAACCCCACGCACCGTCCAGTTTCCCTTCACTGCCCGTTGCGTAACGCAATATGTGCGCAGTAGGCGGCCGACCGTAGTAACTGGAAGACAGGAAGACGTGGATCGTAAAATGTTGTAAGTATATACAGTACCAGTCACGAACAGCGATATGAGCAGTTTTCGAAATCATTCTCCTCTTATATCGTTCACAGTCTTATTAGAAATCCAATTCAGTCGTGTTTGTTAACGTGCTGGGTCAACAGCCAAGTGGCCACTAAGACAAACAGCACAACCTAACATCCAGACTCAGATAAAAATGGACAATAAACAGTACGTGTATGGAACAAAATGGCGCGTCATCAGGTTGTGGATGGAGGAACGGCCGCCAGATATAGATAGCAGATGCGAATATATTGAATAAGCAGTCGCGGACGGCCGACAAGGGGTGGTCCTCCAGCTGCGGGGTTGGGCGGGGTGCTCACATGTCCTCACCGTAGAAACGTAGGATGTTACGAAACATTTTACAAGCCGTAGGACGTGGTGTTCGAGAATAGGGTGTTGAGGAAGATATTTGAACCTCAGAGGGACGATGTGACAGGAAAGTGGTGAAGACTACATGATACGGAGCTTTATGATCTGTACTCCTCACCAAATATTATTCGGCTGATCAAATCAAGAAGAATGAGATGGGCTGGGCATGTGGCACGTATGGGTGTGCGTACAGGGTTTTGGTGGGGAGTGTTCATTTTGGCGGTAATGGCGTAACATACCAGCGTCGATTAGATCGAATGTTTGTTGACGAGTGATGTTAATTCGTAAAATTCCGGTTGATTGAAACCTTGAAAAAAAAAAAAACAAATGAAATTATATTTTTTTTTGGAGTATGGCGTATTTAGCGAATGGCACTGAAAGGGCTGGTGTAATACAGTGTCTTTCAAATGGTGTTCTACATCTGAACACAAAAGTTTGCGTTTTGTCGCAATACGTTCCTCCAAATATGAGACGTATTCCTCACACAACACTTCAAATTTTTGTCGCCTAAAATTCGTCATGTTTATTTCTGCTGCTCTCGTTTTTCGTTCTTGGCTTCCAGCAGAGTTTGTCAGCGGGAAGTTCCCATTACAGCACATCCCAGCGATGTATTACCGAGCGAAATGTCGAATCATGGCCCACCTTGAATGCGACATGCTTCTGCCTCGGCCTCCATTAACTCAAGACAGATATTTCCCTCTGTGTGAGATAATTCCCAGGCAGAAGTTGGTACAATCGTGACGGTTTAAGGCCGCAGCAGTATACAGGAGGGCGTTTTGTTTGCTGCGGTCAACTTCGGGTGTGCACCTGTAAGGACCAGGTGTTGGCACTGCGCACTAGTCGGGCGTACTAACCGTCTGTAGACTGGAGTCACGTGAATAACACAAGTGTGTTATTTAACGACGCTGGCAGTTAGCTTTGTTGATAGAGAGGGGTGACTGCAGGCCCCCTCCCCCACCACCGCCAACAAATTTTGAGAAAAATTAAATATCTGAATAAAAGTGTTTGATAAGAGATACGTACGACATACTTTAAAAGAATATGATTAAAAGCATTTCAAGTTTAAGTACTCGCAATGGACTCTAAGCGCTGCGGAAAGCCAGCGGGCCGTGCCCTACCCAGACGTTGCGCGCTAGCTTCAGCACAGCTAGTGCGAGTGGTGGGGAGACTCGCCGAGCTTGGCATGCGTTTCAGGGAGGATTTCGTGTATCTGTTTACCTTTTCTAACGTTTCAAATGCTGACATTTTGATAACCATTTTTACCCAGCTGTTTACAAAGCCATATTTGTGAATGTTTTAATTTTAGTAGTTGCAATTTTAAGACAAAAATGAACAAGAAAAATGTGAAATATTTACAGGGCATCAATTTTTTCGTAATTAACTCTCGTCGAAACACTGAGATTAAGAATGTAGGTCGTGCAACACGTGATCTGGTTATTTCTCAGGCACCCTCAAGCAGAACACAAACATGTCAGAGAATTTAACCCTGCTGTATGCGCTAAACATAAGTGGTGGAGTGGCTGTGCTGAAATAGTCGCCATATTAACCCTTTAAAGACGGAACGTAAACTGTTTTATATAAGGACTGAGTGCGTACCGCGCTGTAAACACTCTCCACTTCGGTTATAAAAACCAGTCTCTTAATGTTTTATAAGGCAAAAGTTGCTGTTTGTTCTGAGATCCGTACAAAACACGTAAACGCAATGTGGGCACCACGTAGAATTTTTTAACCCTTTAAAGACGAAGCGTATCTGTTTTATGTAAGGACTCAGTGCGTACCGCGCTGTAAACACTCTCCACTTCGGTTATAAAAACCAATCTCTTAATGTTTTATAAGGCAAAAGTTGCTGTTTGTTCTGAGATCCGTACAAAACACATAAACGCAATGTGGGCACCACGTAGAATTTTTTAATGTTAAACCTGGTGGTACGTAAAGTTACCGCTAGGCTTTAAAACGTTAAGCCCTTCTGATTAATCATACACTAGTCCTAGCCGCAACCCCACCATAAGAAAGTCCAACGAGCCGCCACTGATGATAGTTGAATAACTTCGCAGCATTTATAGAATGATACTTCCAGCGAAAGGCGAACTACTCGGAGAAAAACCTTTCCTACTGCCACTTTGTCCATCACAAATCCATTATGGACTGACCTGGGATCGAATCCGGGCCACCGCGGTGACGGGTGGGCGGCTAACCGCCTCATCCATGACACAACTAATTAATTGTATGTAAAATTAAGTTTGGACATGAAATAAAACAAACGGTCTCCGTTACAAATATCAACCAATTAATGCTCTTTAAGGAAAATGAGTCGTAAGTAATGCCCAAATACACAGCATGGGAAAAATGCAGCCTTTTGGATGTTAAAGCAGGTGGTATATGTAGTCGAACTCTGTTATAACGTCATGAAACGGACTGAATATTTAGTGTCGTTACAAACGAGTGTCCTTATAACCGAGGAGTATCTTGGTTAACTGTGACGAATTAATTAGTACCACAGAATATCTGACGGTGTAGACGAGATATCGTATAAACCGGTGTCGTTATAAGCGGTTTGCACTGTACATTTACCATTTCGCCTTAAAGTGTACCTGTCGGCTCAATAGAAGCTGAGACAAAATACAGTAACCAGCCGTCACACCAGAGAGCAGCACTGCTGTGATTTAGCGCAGTTCTGTGCTCAAATCCTTGGAAGTTCTGAAACTACAAAGTTTCAAGTGATGTTTTGTACTGAAGAAGATGGCGGCCAAGCGAAGTGTGTTTACTCTTCTCACGTTTGAAGATGCACACGGAGGAGGGCCAGCTGCACTCAGCGTCGCAAGGCGCTCCGGTATTGATCTGTACCGAGAGATTAAGGAAACTCGATACGGCGAGGTCACTCCTCCGGGTTGCGCCATAACAATGGTAACTGTACGTACCACCTGGTGTTATAAATGTTATAAATATCTGCATGTTGCCCACACAGTCTATTTATATGTTGCTTTTGCTTTTCAGAGTAAATATGCACAACCACGTCTTTTTCGTAGTGTAGGTGCGGTGTGGTGTCTGTTCTAACAGGAGAATGGAGAAGACTACATAACGAGGAGCTTTATGCGCAGTACTCCTCAGCAAATAATATGCGGGTGATCAAATCAAGAAGAATGAGATTGGCGGGGAATGTGGAATGTACGGGAGACAGGAGAGGTGCATAGGGGGTTTCGTGGATATACATGATGTAGAGAGACCACTTGGAAGACGAAGGCATAGATGGGAGGATGATATTAAAATGGATCTTGAAGAAGTAGGATGGGGAGGCATGGACTGGATTGCTCTGGCTCAGGGAGGGACAGTTGGCGGGTTCTTGTGAATGCGGTGATGAACCTTGGGGTTCCATAAAGTGCGGGGAATTTCTTGACTAGCTGAGGAACTGTTAGCTTCTCAGGCAGGACTCTGCTCTATGGCGTTAGTTAGCTAGCTAGCTAGTTAGTTAGTTAGTTAGTTAGTTAGTTAGTCAGTTAGTTAGTCAGTCGGTTGTTTCTATTCGGTGTGAACTGAATTTTTAGATTAACTTAGACACGTCGTGCCATGGCTCGGGTAGTCAGTCGTTGTCTGTCACCGCGGAGGCCCGGCTTCGATCCCAGGTCAGTCCGTGTGAAATGTATGGCGGACAAAGTGGCACTGGGACAGGTTTTTCTCCCTGTACTTCAGTTTCCCCTGTCAGTATCATTCCACCAATGCTCCATACTCATTCATCCATCTACCACCGACGCTGTATAATGTTTTTCTCCCAATACTTCAGTTTTCCCCTGTCAGTATCATTCCACCAATGCCCCATGCTCATCTTCGTGTTGAAACTACTTTGATCAGAAAGACAAGCGGTCGAAGCCTGGAAACCTTCATTACAAAGCAGTGCTCTTTTAAGTGTCGGAGAGCGAACGTTGGCTGTAAGAGAATTCCACTTGCTGCAGCCTTCAGACGGCCAAATTTCCCCCTTACGTTACGCACTTAACAAATTGCAGGTGCCAGCCCGTATGCGTCGTTCAAATGAAAACCTGGTCACTGTCGTTGAAACTTTGTCGCTTGTTGCTGAAGTGATTGCCCACAATCTTAAGGTGATTCATGCCCATTATGTTTACAGAATCACAAGAAAAATGTGTATGTGTTCCATCTTTGTCTAAAGTTGTCTACGCTTCCCCTGCTTTAATTTGAAGCACTAAATTTTACATATTTATATAAATTATACTTTGAGCTACTCAAATATAAACAGCCGATCCCAGTGGCCGCGCGGTCTAAGGCGTAGGTCTGCGGCCGAGCGCTTGCTGGGATCGTGGTTTCGAATCCCACCGGGGGCATGGATTTTTTTTCTCTTGTACAGTGTTTGTGTAGTCAGGTAGAGGTCTCTGTGACGGGCCGATCCCTCGTCCAGAGGAGTCCTACCGACTGTGGTGTGTGTGTGAGTGTGATCAAGTGAAAATAAACAACCTCGACACCTGCTGTGAACAAGTAGGTAGAAGAGGGAAGGACTGCGAAACGAAACGAGTGATAGTGTAATTGGAAAGGACGTGAAAGTGCCAGTGGCCTATTTTAACGTAGTGTTCCTGTATTTGCCTTGAGAACCTGACGACAGTCAGTAAGCCCTCAGTCATGACGGTCCGGTGTGTGACTCCAGAGCAGGAGAGCTGTCCGATCTGCCTTCCAAGCTGACGCGCTGCCAGGCTGACATTTTATTGCGTCTATGGCTGCTTACCTCCAGCGCCCTCTTTGCCCTGCAGATACAAATCGCGTAGCAGTGAGGATGCTGTGGACACTCATCACTTCCACTAGCTAGACGCCATGCTGCTGGCGGACGCCGAGAGTTGTTACAGCGAGGAGATGGCGCCCGCCTCTCGGTCTATCACACCCTCGCTGTCTCCATCGCCACCGCCTCCACTGCCACCACAGGCCAGCACCGCGGCTCGCTGGACAGACCTGGTGCCGCCCCACTGCCAGCGGTGTCACCTTTACACTGGGTCCGTCAACAAAGGTATGTCTTCTTCTTCTTGGTCTATTATAGAGGTTTTCTAATGCGGTAGGGAAGCTGAGATCGGCGTAACGTGTTATGCCCTTGAACTCAGACTGTTCGATGCAGGGGCGCACCCAAACCCCCCAAAACCGAAATTTAAAAAACATTTTGTACCACAATGATATCAAAAGTTTTACGTGATTTACCCTTCAGCCGAAATCAGCCACTGAAATCGGCTGATGACCAGTATATTAGAATTTTGAAAAATAAATTAATAAAATTTAAAAAAACAAGGAGACAGGACACTGTGATTGAGTCGCGAAACATGTAGTTATATTCGTATGTATATAAATGCAGCTGCAACAGCGTTATGTTGTGCTTACAGCATGATTTTTGTAACATAAATTTAAAATCAAACATAAATTGTATGTAGCCTCAGGGTCAGCCCCCGCCCCCCCCCCCCAGCGAAAAATTCTGGATGCTGTCATGGTTCTATGCATAAGTGACACAAGTCCCTGGACTTATCACGTGTGACACTTTTGTTCCTTTTGCTAGCTGCTACCTCGCTGTCACTTAACCATGCAAGTAGCCCAGCTGGGAACCGAACTCTGGACCCGTGTTTCATTAATCGTTTGATATTCAATTTACTGCACATTGCTTTGGGATGTAGTTGGCCTCTGGTTCACCGGCGTTGTCCAGGTTAGGTAACCGGCGCCCGTCAATGACCGGGGAGGGACTCGTAAGGTCTGGGATACGGTTAATAATTCAGTCCCTTAGGCCTTACTGCCAGTCTAAGCTACAGGGTGTTTTAGAGTCTCTGGGAACGGCACGTGTAACTTGCTTGTATAAATAACACGTCGTATTTCGTCTGACACACCCTGTATTTATTGTTATGTACCAAACGCTACATGTTTCGATCAAGCCATCATTATCAGGTGTCTATTTTATACAAAAACTTAAAACTCGATGTAAAAATGCAAAAGTTTGCGATATCTCACAAATAATATAAAATATGTAAAATATGAAATATAAATTACAATCAACTTTTAATCTTAGTTATGGGTCATTAACCTTTTAAAGCCTAGCGGTAACTTTACGTACCACCAGGTTTAACATTAAAAAATTCTACGTGGTGCCAACATTGCGTTTATGTGTTTTGTACGGATCTCAGAACAAACAGCAGCTTTTGCCGTATAAAACATTAAGAGATTGGTTTTTATAACCGAAGTGGAGAGTGTTTACAGCGCGGTACGCACTGAGTCCTTATATAAAACAGATGCGCTTCGTCTTTGAAGGGTTAAACAAGAACGGTGTGGTACACAATCCAAAAATTAAAATTTAAACAATTTTTGAAAAATTTTAAAAATTCTAGTTTGCCGGTTTCTAATTAAGTATCAAAATGATGACGAAACGTCTCTCTTTTATGCTTTTGAAACCGTTATTTAAAAACCCATTATTTGAAGCTGACTAATGATCGTAGAGTAACAGATGTCTATTACAAGGTAGGGCCTACTTCGATGTAGGTACTAAAATTTTTTAAAATTTTAAAACAAATTTTTAAATTTTAATTTTTGGATTGTGCACCACATCGTTCGTGTTTAACCTTTTAAAGACGAAGCCCATCTATTTTATATAAGGACTCAGTGCGTACCGCGCGGTAAACACTCTCCATTTCGGTTATAAAAACCAGTCTCTTAATTTTTTATAAGGCAAAAGTTGCTGTTTGTTCTGAGATCCGTACAAAACATATAAACGCAATGTGGGCACCACGTAGAATTTTTTAATGTTAAACCTGGTGGTACGTAAAGTCACCGCTAGGCTTTAAAAGATTAATGATACGCCACGGAGATTGTGACTTGTACTTTACACATTACACCATTTTCTACCATTTGTGAGATCTCACAAAATTTTGGATTTTTACCTTGAGTTTTAAGTTTCTGTTTAAAGAAACACCTCACGATGATCGAAACATGTAGTGTTTGAGAAATGGCAATAAATACAGCTTGCGTCAAACAGAATACGGAAGTCTATATACACAGCAGGATGGATAGCATCAAATTAATTGTGTCTTTTAGCTGCGTGTTTATTTTAAAGCGCCGATCCCAGTGGCCGCGCGGTCTAAGGCGTGGGTCTGCGGCCGAGCGCCTGCTGGTATCGTGGGTTCGAATCCCACCGGGGGCATCGATTTTTTCTATTGTACAGTGTTTGTGTTGTTAGGTAGAGGCCTCTGCGACGGGCCGATCCCTCGTCCAGAGGAGTCCTACCGACTGTGGTGTGTCTGAGTGTGATCAAGTGAAAATAAACAACCTCGACGCCTCCTGTGAGTCGGTAGAAGAGGGAAGGACTGCGAAATGAAACGTTTATTTGAAAGCAGTCCTTGTCCTGTAGTGATACGGCGTACTGTACGTTCCCACGGTAAGACGCCGTCCTATTAGGAACTGAAACATCGATGGGCAGGGGTATTTGCACTGTGAATGGCCAGACGGTAAGTGGCGAGATGTAGGTACAGCTGTTGTCTGCGCGCTGAACCTTGCGAGGTTAAGGATAGGAGGGGAAGAAGCAACATGGTGCAGTGATAGGCTCTACATTTATCTATTTACTGCTCTGAATGTTAACAGGCTGTGCCCACCCGTGCTTCAGGTAACTTTAGGCTGCAGGCAATGTAGAGCTTCGGGAAATGAAGTCATGGGTATTAGACTGTTTGAGTATTTGGTAGAAGAAAGAAGTTACGCATTTGGGATGGATTTTGCTTTTGTGGGGTTGCCTTATGATGAACTTAATAACGCTGGCATTTAAAGCAGTCCCATTACAGGGCTGGACAGGCCCTTAGGGTTCCAGGAGGTTGAGGCTCCCAGATTTCTAGACAATCGGCACTTGAAGGTGGTAAGGTTGTCAGCCCTACGCACCGACCGCCTTTACCCCCCAGGAGATATTCCTGGTACTCATTTCTGTTAGAGGCTGAGTCGATCCCAGGGCCACAGTGCGGCCGGAAGGATATGCCAATGAAAAATTCCACTCACATCATCGGGAATCGAACCCGCGACCAGTCGATTTGCAGCGCAGTGCCTCAACCAACTGCGCCACCGCGGCCCCTATGCTGGCATTTAAAGACTGAATTTAATATGAATTAATTTAAAGATCCAGTCCGTACCGCGCAGTAAACACACTGCGTCTCGGTTATAAAAACCAGTCAGTTGATGCTGTATAGGGAAATAATCGCTGTTTGTTCTGAGATCCGCACAAAACATAAATACACTGTGTGGGCAGAACGTAGACTTTGTGAATGTTAAACCTGGTGGTTTATATTTAAAGATCCAATCCGTACCGCGCTGTAAACGCACTCCGTCTCGGTTATAAAAACCAGTCAGTTAATGCTGTATAGGGAAATAATCGCTGTTTGTTCTGAGATCCACACAAAACACATAAATACACTGTGTGGGCAGAACGTAGAATTGCTGAATGTTAAACCTGGCGGTACGTACAGTAACCACTGGGCTTTAAAGGGTTAATGGACGTTACGTAGAGCCCTGCAGTATCTGCACAGGCCCCGATATCCATTGAACAGGAGGTTGGGCCGGCCACAGAACCGGTCTGAACGTTTTGGAGAAGAGAAAAATCCTTTACCCCTCTCGGAGTTCAGGAACATATGCGCTGTACAAGCACAATTCAGGAACATATGCGCTGTACAAGCACAGTTCAGGAACATATGCGCTGTACAAGCACAGTTCAGGAACATATGCGCTGTACAAGCACAGTTGCATTAAACTGCGATCACGTTTCTAGAAACATGTAAAAGCTTAATTAAAACGGAAAGCTTTAAATATCAAGGTTTAATGTGTCAGCTGTTTTAAAAGACATTTCCCTCCTGACGTACACACAACCCTTACAGCAACTTGTCGTACAGTTGGCAGCGTGATGAAGCCCATGCTGTCGGTACGCTACAACCCGCTGTATTGTATCTTTGTACATTGTACGTATTGTAAGGAGATTTGCCTGTTATGAAATCAAGATATACACCAAAACACACAAAACTGGAAATATACACTGCAGTGATTAAACCTGCAGTGCTGTACGGCTGTGAAGCGTAACAGTGACACGGCAAATGAAATCAGCCCTTAAAACGTGGGAGTCGAAAATGCTAAGAAATATAAATGGCCCAATAAGCGATCAGAATGGCTGGGGAATCGGAACTAATGATGAATGGCAGGTTATGTACAGAAAACCAGATGTTGTAGCAGCACTAAAAGCAAGAAGACTAGAATGGGCTGGTCATCTAGTAAGAATGTCTGATGACAGGACTGTAAAGAAAGTGTTTTTGGGTAAACCAGATGGAAGAAGGAAAGCAGCAAGACCAAACTTCAGTTGGTTAGACTCTATTGAGAATGATCTGAAATCGATTGGTGTTAAGAGATGGAGGAAGAAAGCAGAATGCAAGGACCGTGTGCCAATGAAGATGAAGAAGAAAAAGAAGAAGAAGAAGAAGGAGAAGAAGAAGAAGAAAGAGGAGGATGAGAAGAAGGAGAAGAAGAAAGAGGAGGAGAAGAAAGAGAAGAATAAGGAGGAGGAGGAGGAGGAGAACGAGCAGAAGACGAAGAGGAGGAGGAGGATGAGGAAGAGAAGAAGAAGAAGAAGAAGAAGAAGAAGAAGAGGAGGAAGAGGAAGAAGAAGAAGAAAAAGAAAGAGGAGGACGAGAAGAAGAAGAAGAAGAAGAAAAGGAGAAGGAGAAGAAGAAGAAAGAGGGGAAGAAGAAGAAGAAGAAGAAAGAGGAGGAGGAGGAGAAGAAAGAGAAGAATAAGGAGGAGGAGAACGAGCAGAAGACGAAGAAGAAGAGAGGAGGAGGAGGAGGAGGAGGAGGAGGAGGAGAAGAAATAGGAGGAGAATAATGAGGAGGATAAAGAGGAGGAGAAGGAGAAGAAGAACGAGAAGAAGGAGAAAGAAGAGGAGGAGGAGGAGGAGAAGAAGGAAAATAAGAAGAAGATTTGCCTGAATATGCCTGGTACGGTCGAAACAGTTCCAATGAGACGTCAGTCACAGTAGAGGTTCAGTCGTGCTTGGCTGAGACCCGTTACATTAATGTCGGTCAGTATGCGGACTGACTGAGTTTCCGTGCTCCGCTATCGTGTCGTGTCGCTGCTACCTCACAAATTCGTGCGTCCGCCATGTTGCTGTTTCCGAGTGTCACACCTTCAAACTAATGAATCGGGAGTTTCCTCCAGTGGCATAACGATCGTATCAAATTTCATTAAAATCTGTCCAGCCCTTCTCGTGCTGAAATATGCCAGCTCTCTTCAAAGCATTTAAGTTTTTTATTATTATCAACCACTACACAATAATTCATTTTACTGCTACATGTTTCGGCTAAGCGTCGTAACCATCATCACGGCATCACTCTGCGCAGGCGCCCGCACCATACAGTATGTCAATGCATGGTAACACGTGTATCAACTGTTTACAGCAGTAGTTGCTGTGCAGAACCAATAAACATCGGGTGCCATAGCCAGAGGTCTGCACCCTACAGAACTAGAAGCGTTGTGCAACACGGATGTTTGCAGACACACTTTTATATATTTTCTATGCTTTATGTAGTAACGTACTGTGCCATGCATCAGTTAAACTACAGTATGGCTCCAAATATCCGGAATAACCTTTTAAAGCCTAGCGGTAACTTTACGTACCACCAGGTTTAACATTAAAAAATTCTACGTGGTGCCCACATTGCGTTTATGTGTTTTGTACGGATCTCAGAACAAACAGCAACTTTTGCCTTATAAAACATTAAGAGATTGGTTTTTATAACCGAAGTGGAGAGTGTTTACAGCGCGGTACGCACTGAGTCCTTATATAAAACAGATACGCTTCGTCTTTAAAGGGTTAAAAATTCTACGTGGTGCCCACATTGCGTTTATGTGTTTTGTACGGATCTCAGAACAAACAGCAACTTTTGCCTTATAGAACATTAAGAGACTGGTTTTTATAACCGAAGTGGAGAGTGTTTACAGCGCGGTACGCACGGAGTCCTTATTTAAAACAGACACACTTCATATTTAAAGGGTTAATGGGGACCGCCAGCCGTCCGGATATGCTGAAAATCCGGATAATTGGAATTTCTTTTGAAAATAGGCTACATTGTCAGTTTAAAGTGGAAAAAAATTTCTACAAACAGCTATTTTAGGCTACATACTTATTTACGTGCAAATAAAACATTAATTCACAATTCCTTATACGTATTCGACAGTTGGGGGGGGGGGGGGGGAACTTAAGCCATAAAAAGGATATAGTACAATTGCAGTAAGAAACTGTTTAGTTACCTGAATGGCCAAGCCGATCCGGATAATTGGCGATCCGGCTTACCAGTGTCCGGATAATTGGAGTTATACCGTATATAAGAATTATTGGTGCTTCATAGTGACAACTGCTGTAAATAATTAGTATACATATTACCATCCATTGACATACTGTACACTGCGCATGTCTGTGCAAAATGACTCCGTAATAATGGTTGTGATGGTTAGCCGAAACATGTAGCAGTAAAAAATAATTATTGTGCAGTGGTTGGTAACAGTGTAATATCGTACGTAAATATTTTCTGACATATATTCTTATGTATAATATTGAATATCTTGTACGTAAGGAAGTTGATAGTGTTATGCTGAATCCCAGTTCGTTGTCCTCACCCGGTAACGAACCCGTGTCATGTTGCAGAAGATGACGACTCGTGTCGTGTGATATGCGACCGGGATTTGCGCAATCTGCATCGGAACATCCCGGCGCTGAGGCGTAGGGATGTTGACACATCTACCATCCGGCAGCACTATTACCCTGAGGGCGGTTGGGGTTGGATTGTTTGTGGGGTGGGCTTCCTTGTTCATCTCCTAACCTCAGGTCTGCAGCTTAGCTTCGGCCTCCTATATCTCTACACGCTACACCATGTCGGCGATGCTTCGCCCATGGACGCAGGTAAGACTTGGACTGTAAATCACGCAGACACAACCTGTAATTAAAGGGGGCGGAGCGCCCGGTGTTGTTTGGAGCAAGGCTCCTCAACTGTAGCTACGTACAGGGCTTAAGAACTGTTTTGTAGCGTGGCTGGGGGCCCTGTGTCTTGCCGTCTCCATGCTGACGGCCCCCATTGTGGTCGCCTTCTGTCGCCGCAAATCCACGCGTCTCACTGCCGTCTTCGGGGGCCTCGTCATGGCTCTGGCGTGTCTCTTCGCGTCGTTCGCCCAGCAGCTGCATCAGGTGGTGCTGAGTTATGGCGTGGTGCTTGGACTGGGCATCGGGCTGGTCCGCGAGACGTCAAGTCTCATGCTTGGCCACTACTTCAAGCGACGTCGAGAGTTTGTGGAGATGGTAGTGCAGGCGGGAGCTGGCGTCGGCATCGCGCTGTTCTCCGTTCTCTATAAGGAGGCCGTGGGGTAAGTACAGAAGCACAGTGGTTGCTACAGTACACAGGCAAGGGGAAAATACTTGCGAGTTGGCGGGCGGCCCTCATGCGGTGCGGGGGACTGTTGACTGAAGGTTGGTGCAGAGGGCTACTAGCGGTGGGGGTGACAATAAATTATAGACAGATCTTTTAAAAATTAAGGTATCAGACACTCTGATACTGCAAACTTTATTCTTACACCCATGTACACATGGCTTGTGTGTAGCAGATGATACACACCAGACTTCCACTTACTCAACACCGACATTTTAGTGGTCACAAGTCCGGTTGATAGCATGGGATCTAATTATTTCCATCTCTTTGGATCCCTTAAGACCACATAGCTGGCAAATAATTTGCAACAGATGGCAACGTGAAGCAAGCTGTCGCCTCCTGGCAACATACACTTTAACCCTTTAAAGACGAAGCGTATCTGTTTTATATAAGGACTCAGTGCGTACCGCGCTGTAAACACTCTACACTTCGGTTGTAGAAACCAGTCTCTTAATGTTTTATAAGGCAAAAGTTGCTGTTTGTTCTGAGATCCGTTCAAAACACACAAACGCAATGTGGCCACCACGTAGAATTTTTTAACCCTTTAAAGATGAAGCGTATCTGTTTTATATAAGGACTCAGTACGTACCGCGCTGTAAACACTTACACTTCGGTTATAAAAACCAGTCTCTTAATGTTTTATAAGGCAAAAGTTGCTGTTTGTTCTGAGATCCGTACAAAACACATAAACGCAATGTGGGCACCACGTGGAATTTTTTAATGTTAAACCTGGTGGTACGTAAAGTTACCGCTAGGCTTTAAAAGGTTAATATCGACGTCTTCTACTCCTTTGCCTCACGGAATGACAAATTCTTAAATGTCAGTGGCGACTATGTGGAGTCTGGTGTGCACCATCTGCTACCATGGGCCTTGTATACATCGAAGTGAGAATAAATTTCTCGACATCATACAGTGTTTGTTACTTTAATTTCTGAAATTTCCTATTATTACTACACAATCCGAAAACATTAAGCAGTTCGAGTAAATGTAGTGAGTGTGTGCACTCTGTATTGGCTACGATGTGTGCTTTCAGGATGGCTAGTACCGACTCGCCACGAAATCGTACGCATGCGCAGTTATCACGTTCGTAGCAGGAATTTTTCCTCCCTGGCCATGGACAGTAGAGTGTCACGTGTGGGGAGATACAGACGCTGATTCATGTGTGTCCGACAGGAAGCTGGGATGGCGACTCGGTCTGCAAGCGGTGACGGGCGTCCTAGCTCTAGGCTTCTTTTTGGGCGTCTTGTACCGTTCGGCGTCCCTGTATCACCCCCAACGCCGCGCCATCCTGCATCTCAAAAACCAGCGTAACAAAGTGAAGGAGAAGAGCAGCGTCGCGGCGACTCACAAGACGCCTTTCTTTGACTTGTCGCCGCTGCGGATCCGCGCCGTGCAGATGCTGCTGCTGGCGTCGTCGACGGCGGCGCTCGGTCTCTATACCCCAGTGTTCTACCTAGCGCTGCAGGGATACAAGGAGGGCCTGGAGGACAGTGCCCTGGTGCTTATGCAGACGTTCCTGGGCTTTGCGACAGCTCTGGGCTGTGTGGGCTTTGGGCTTGTCGTGGTGCGGCCCAGCGAGCAGTGTCTTATCTCCAGACAGTACTTGTGCCAGGCCGCGATGGTCGGCGTCGGTAAGGATGTGGACAGCTGGCTGTGTTAGAAACTCATGTGACACTAACAAATGCACTATTCTGTCTTTGTTCGCATTGTCTTTTGCATATTAACCCTTAAAAGACGAAGCGTATCTGTTTTATATAAGGACACAGTGCGTACCGCGCTGTAAACACTCTCCACTTCGGTTATAAAAACCAGTCTCTTAATGTTTTATAAGGCAAAAGTTGCTGTTTGTTCTGAGATCCGTACAAAACACATAAACGCAATGTGGGCACCACGTAGAATTTTTTAACCCTTTAAAGACATAGGGTATCTGTTTTATATAAGGACTCAGTGCGTACCGCGCAGTAAACACTCTCCACTTCGGTTATAAAAACCAGTCTCTTAATGTTTTGTAAGGCAAAAGTTGCTGTTTGTTCTGAGATCCGTACAAAACACATAAACGCAATGTGGGCACCACGTAGAATTTTTTAATGTTAAACCTGGCGGTATGTAAAGTTACCGCTAGGCTTTAAAAGGTTAAGTGGCGAAGACTACATAACGAGGAACTTAATGACCTGTACTCATCACCAAATATTATTCGGGTAATCAAATCGAGAAGAATGAGATGGGCGGGGCATGTAGCGCGTATGGGGGAAAAGAGAGGTGTATACAGGATTTTGGTGGGGACACCTGAGGGAAGGCGACCGCTTGGGAGACAACTGTAGGTGGGAGGATAATATTAAAATGAATCTTCAATAAGTGGTATGGGGGCATGGACTGGATTGAGCTGGCTCAGGATGGGGACAGGTGGCGGGCTCTTGTGAATGCGGTAATGAACCTCCGGGTTCCATAAAATGCGGGGAATTTCTTGACTAGCTGAGGAACTGTTAGCTTCTCAAGAAGGCCTCTGCTCCATGGAGTTAGTTAGTTAGTTAGTTAGTTAGTTAGTCAGCTAGCTAGCTAGCTAGCCAGCTTTTACATAACTCCTACATGTTTCGGCGTCATATCACGCCATCTTCAGGGAGCTGGCACCAAATTTCTATAAAACTTAGAGAAATAATATAGGGTAGGCGTTAAATGTTTGAGTCTGCACATTTTATTGAACCACAGTGGTGCATTAGTTCTAAGTAACGCCTCCTTGGTGTTTTTGTTATGACGGATTATCCTCTCTTGTTGAGCATTTTTATCATTTTTATATTGTTTATACCTATTTACACCTATTTTATTGCTGTAAGTTTTATATAAACTTTGGTGTCAGCTCCCTGAAGATGGCGCGATATAAAGTCGAAACAAGTGGGAGCTATGTAAAAGGTAATATGAACAAATACCGAATATTTCAGAAATGAAAATCAGTTAATGCACAATTTTTGTACTGTTTGGTTATGTTTTATTCACTATTTTTCCCCCAACATGTTTCGGCGAGCTGCCACCTTCAGGGAGGATACATCACTTTATTATGTAAAACACTTCAGACATTTAACCCTTTAAAGACGAAGCGTATCTGTTTTATATAAGGACACAGTGCGTACCGCGCTGTATACACTCTCCACTTCGGTTATAAAAACCAGTCTCTTAATGTTTTATAAGGCAAAAGTTGCTGTTTGTTCTGAGATCTGTACAGACCACGTAAACGCAATGTGGGCACCACGTAGAATTTTTTAATGCTAAACCTGGTGGTATGTAAAGTTACCGCTAGGCTTTAAAACGTTAATGTGTGTGGCCGAAGCATATAGGAGGTATGCAGTGTGTATAATGCACTTTCATACACTTAACGTGTATTTCTTGAGATGGGTCATACCGATGTGTCAATATCCATCCAATTATATGGTAAAAACACAGTCTGACACAACGCGATATACATTTATGTTTTCACACTATAGAATTATTTATATATGCGGGCTATAGTACTGTGTTTTTTATTGTGTAATTTCATTTATGTGTGTTTGTCGGTTTTGATACCACACTTTCGCAATTTGCAAGACTTGGCAGGGTTCAAAGGCCGATATTGCAAGCCTCTATCGTGCGCTCTTTATACGTACAGTGCTACCAACTGCTTGGGTACGTAAAAAGATTGTGCCAGCTCACGCTGGTTGGCCAGCGATCACGTGATTACGTACCTTACTACAGCGCATGTGCAGCCACCCGTCTTCGTTCCTGTGTTTCAGTCTAACAGCATTGCTGCTGTTGCAGGAGTCTCGCTGCTGGCGCTGAGCGCAGTGCAGGGTTACCACGGCTACGTGCTGTTCGTCTGGCTGTATGGCGTATGCCTGGGCGGATTCCTTTACTCTCTCAAAATGTTCACAATGGAACGGGTGAAGTCGCGGTACTTCACTCGCACCTGGGGCTTCGTGCAGGGTGCGGAGGCCCTCCCCGTGCTAGTGGGCGTGCCAATAACAGGTTCGTATTTTGAGTCACAGCTCGAAACGCTTTTGTTATTGCTGGGCTGGGCAGTGTGAAAGCTGTCTTTGTTCTGGCTGCTTTGTTATTTATTGTTAAAAGAAACGCTTAAAATTGTGGAAAAAAATCGATTACCTGCTGCCAGCAAGTCACGTTCGTCCGTTAGCAGATACTGACACTATGCTGACAAATGACAAAGCTGTAGCCTCGGATCTGCGCCAGATTTGCTGGTAATAGTTTCGTTCGGTTTCCCACCACCTCTCTACACTTTATAACCTCATGTGATTAGACGCGTTTCAACTCTTATACGACCGTCATCTTCGGTGATCTATAACGTATCGTTGGTTTCCACATGTATTAGCTATTTACATTGTTATTCTGTTGCAGCTTTTGTTGCGTTGCTACGCTTATGTACATGTTGTACAATAACGTAGCAACGTAACTCTACCTGCTGTTAGTAGCGTAACAACGTAACTGTACCTGCTGTTAGTAGCGTAACAACGTAACTGTACCTGCTGTTAGTAGCGTAGCAACGTAACTCGCTAGTACGTACGTACATGAAGGATACCTTACAGGCCACCGAAGATGACGCTACACGCTAGTGTGTGCCTAAATGCACATGACCACAGGAAGGATATAAACTGTCTGTGGTTGCTGGAGAATCCAATAGAATTATATGGTTCAAAGCCGCACGTTATACACACGAGAAGGCTGCTGAAGAGTTTTAGAGTTTGGCTCAGCAATGTGTCAGGCGCACAGTGTGGTGCAATGGGCGTCAATAATAAAACAGTGACACACACAGATATATTGATCATGATCAATAAAACAGTGACACACACAGATATATAGATCATGATCAATAAAACAGTGACACACACAGACACATTGATCATGATCAATAAAACAGTGACACGCGCAGACACATTGATCATGATCAATAAAACAGTGACACACACAGACACATTGATCATGATCAATAAAACAGTGACACGCACAGACACGTTGATCATGATCAATAAAACAGTGACACGCACAGACACATTGATCGTGATCAATAAAACAGTGACACACACAGACATGTTGATCATGATCAATAAAACAGCGACACACAGACATGTTGATCATGATCAATAAAACAGCGACACACACAGACATATTGATCATGATCAATAAAACAGTGACACACACAGACATATTGATCATGATCAATAAACAGTGACACATACAGACATATTGATCATGATCAATAAAACAGTGACACACAGACATATTGATCATGACCAATAAAGCAGTGACACACACACACAGACATAATGATCATGATCGATAAAACAGCGACACAGAGACATGTTGATCATGATCAATAAAACAGTGACACACACAGACATATTGATCCTGATCAATAAAAGAGTCACTAGTGCAGCACAGTTTGCAGTACGAACAGTCCGCACGGTCAACAGCAAACCAATCTCCCACAGGCTACATCAACCAGAGCCACCCAAAGGCCGGCTACTACTTCTCCTTCTTGTCCACGATGCTGGCCGCGGCGCTGCTGTTTCTCGTTAGCTGCCCGAAGCGCCCCCGAACGCCATCAGACATGGCACCCTGCTCTTGCGCCAGCGTGTCGCCTGTGAGGCCCCCACTGCCAAAAAGCATGTCTTTCGCCACGACGCTCGACCTTCCACTCGGATGCATCTCCGAAGAGGCTCTGCCCGACAGCCTGATTCTGGATTACAACTTCCGGCCGCTTCGCCCCAGCAAGAGCGTACCGGAAGGGCTGGCCACGCGCCACGAGTGGCCACACTACCGCCGCCCGGCAGTCAGACAAGTGACGGTCATTGAGCAAATGACCACGTCTGTGTGACGTCACTACAGTGTATTGTTTTAACTAGCAAATACACTTACACGAGTTTTGAAACCGTCAGTATGTCTTGTCGTTTATTGTTATGTCTTGTTATTGAAAGGCTTTTTATTAAATTTGGTATTTGCAGTCATTTCCTCATGCCGTGGGCAGAACAGCGGTGTCGCACAGTTGATAATTCGCCGTTATTGAATGTACTGCCAGCTCGACTCTAGAGTTTGAGAAAGATTTGGCTTTATCACATTTCATTGTCCGAACTGAATTTAGACAACATTATCCTATTTTTTGCATCATGCTCTGCTATCTAATACAGTTTCTGCCTGTTGTTGTCATATACAACCAAGAATCTAATCAAATTCATTCGGCAACTGGGGCTTGTCGTCTCGAGGCAAAAGTACTTTGAAGAACAAGAGAGGCAATGTCAGTATAATGTAACATTGAGGCGCGTTCGCGTAACCATTGTTACCGTGGAAAAGCGATAATTATTACATATTATGAGTGTGTGTGTCTGTATTCTTGCCTTAGTTACCCAGCATGCAAAGCGCATGCGCCGTATTATATTGCCATCTGTGGCCTGTCTGGTTGTACAATATTTTTCCACATTATCTCATAAACGGCACGATTTAAAAAAAAATAAGTTACTGAACATAAAATGCGTGTTTTGATTTTCTCTACAACTTTTGTCTGAAATGTTTCTCATTCTAAGAAGAATTCAGCGAGATATTATCATAAATGTAGACAGGCCTTCGTGTGCAGTAACCGTTATTGCCAGAGTTTAATAAAACTTGAATTTTCTCGACAGGATTTTGGAAAGATACTCAAATATCAAATTTAGTAAAAATCCTTCCAGTGGTAGCCGAGTTGTTCCACGCGGACGGAGAGACAAGCGTGACAAAGCTAACAGTCGTTTTTCGCGATTTTGCGAACAAGCCCAATCGCATATATCTGCAGCAAAACTGTCTCTCACACCTGCAGTCACTTGTTACCTTGCCCAGATACCGTTCCCAGTTCTGTGATGCATAACAAACCATCCCTTTTGTACATTCATGTTGTGGATGAAAGGTAATATCGCCTGAAGACGGCAAGCTGCAGGTGTCAAGACCAGGCAGCGAATGAACAGGCAGTACCAGACGTAGTACTGACGTGTAGTACATCAATTGGGCCGTATTTGATCGATATAAGCACGTCCTTGCAACAGATGTTGCATGGCGAGTTCGTGTTGAATAGCAGCCAAACTGCGCCTCTTAGCTTTGTCATGTCTGTCCGTCCGTACAAGAAGAGAGTGACTGAGTGGGTGTTATGAAATCCGATATTAGAGACCCCTACGGGAACTCTCGACGCGCTACACTCCTCATTAAAATCAGGAAATAACGAGCAGTTCACACGATGAGCTGCAGATGTCTCTGCGCGTAGCTCGTAGAGCATTTAGCGTACAGAAAATTCTTTTAGGGCAGTTGTGCAGGAAGGGAAGCGCGTGTTGCAGATTTGCAGGTTTTCACAGCTGTTGCTTCTCAATTCATTATCTTTCCTCTCTTTTTTGGGGGGGGGGGTTAGATTGTGTAGCAAGGTTTTATTCGGACGTCCCGGCGGGACGAACTTACCCACCTTCAGGGTCACCAGCTTCAACGACGCTTAAGGTGGAGGCCGTGCGTTTATCCGAAACGTCAGAACGAAACCTTACTAGACGGTGTCAGAACCCAAAAATATCATCAAAAGAAACCTACCATTTATGCCCAACATATTTTCCCATAACTTCCATAGTTTTTGAGATAATTAACGAAACGGTTAAGGTAAAGGTGAAGTTGTTAATGTTGTCGCCTTGAAGGCATATGGACAGCATAGAGATATAGCTCCACTCATTCTTATCCTCGACACCAAGTGGAGGTGAGTGGTCAACATGAGGCCCCGGTCGCTTCCCCCCCCCCCCTCACCCACGGAGAGGAACCCCCTAACCATTGTACAGGAGGCTGGGTGGGCCCCAGGGCTGGTCTGGACGGTTTGCAGAAGAAACAAGTATCTTGCCTTAGCCGTGAATCGAACCCCGGCCTGTCCAGCTGTAGCTTACTTACTGTACTGACTGAGCTACCCCGGCTCATGATAATTAAAAGCTACTGAAGACCGCATAATTTTTATGCTTGCTTTCATTTCCTAATTTGTTATCTTTAACCCTTTAAAGACGAAGCGTATCTGTTTTATATAAGGGCTCAGTGCGTACCGCGCTGTAAACACTCTCCACTTCGGTTATAAAAACCAATCTCTTAATGTTTTATAAGGCAAAAGTTGCTGTTTGTTCTGAGATCCGTACAAAACACATAAACGCAATGTGGGCACCACGTAGAATTTTTTAATGTTAAACCTGGTGGTACGTAAAGTTACCTCTAGGCTTTAATAGGTTAAACAATGGGATTGCTGTTGAATGGTATGTGACACTGTGAAGTTTTGTAGTTAGCTCTTATCTTTCAGCACCTGCTTTGTGGTTGTTCCTCCGGTATTGAAGCGGCTAAAGCATGAGGTGAACAAACGCCTTCCTTCTTGTCGTCAAGTTAATATTATGTGGAGCCTGACCTTCACGCCTTCATAAAGAGTCTGGTTTTGAAACAAATACGGCCTTACTTTGTGATCTTTCGAATGACGACAACGTACATTTTTGTAGGTGGATATCGATGTTTCGGAGCAGCAGCGTAGCCCAGAAGACCACAACATGCATTGTCACCGCCATGATAAGCTGAAATTTCGCAATGTGAACTTTTGTCAGCATCCTCTTAGACCGTAAAGTGACTCTTGTACCTAATCATGACAAAATATGTAAACGTCTAGTGGGCATGGAGGTGAAGCTTCACACATTCGAGATAGTCGGAACTTCTTCTGGACTTCGGCTGAAGAGATCATCGCGGTGGCCCCGCCAGAACGTGAACTGGAGTCACACAGTCGTCTTGTTCGATCAGGATGAACCTTGACGTAGACGACAGCTAGAGGCCGCGGTGGAACAAATGGACATTCGGATTCTGAAATACCGTGTTGCAAATGTTGCTGAGTCCGTCGTGAAGCCGCTGCTCTTTACCGGCCAACAAACCGGAATGTTCGAATGCATAGCTACAGATTACGCCATCGCATACGATCAATAACTATTTTCAATATGGTGTTTAAATTTCGGGTAGATGGCAGTAACATCCGATGACATACGTATCGCCATCTCGTGTTAAACATTCGGACTAACCTCTCATAGCGGCTGTGTACGTAGCTGTGCGTGTCATTTCAAGACCACCGAATTTTGCTTTCCTGCGGAGCGTGCTGCTTTCCTGCTTACGCTCGAAGAGACGGGCACTGGTGCCTCTAGAACGTGTGTAGGTGTAGCTCGTTGAGTTCATGTTATTGCCACCTACTTATGTCACAACCAAACAGGACTTCAAATCACTAATATTTTTGTGTGACATAAGTTTTACGTCAAACTTGCGTAAATGATTTTTTTTACATATATGTTCGTTTCGTATGCAATGAAAGCAATTTTGTCGCAGACAACCTATCCGTGCAATTCGCCCAGACCACGGATAGTCTACAAACAAATTTACATCTCACGGACGAGAACTAAAATTCTGCTCTGGACGAGGAGGTAGGTTCAGAACGCGGTCTGGTGCGGCTTTGTTTCTTTGTTTTGCTATTAAAGTGCTTCCGTTGATGCACGCATATTAAAAGCCGAAGTGTCAGACTGTTTCAAAATCTCCGTATGACTTATCTTATTCCATGATCAATCGCAGTGATTACTAATTTTTGCAAAGCAACGATAAGCTGAGTGGCTGTTCATAGTACAGCAGGGATAATCGCGCTGGGCCCTGCTGCATGGGTAGTATAGCTAACAGAAAAGCATGGACGGGGCAGTAAGAGTGACAGTACGACGAAGGAGTCCCAAATGGAACGGTGCAGTAGCGATCCTGGTGGAGGTAGTCCGGAACTCAGCGTAGGGCACGAACTACGAAAGTATACGACGCTGCAAGTAAGGCACAGATCATGAGTAAGGTTTGTTAAGGTTGTTCGAGTGCTGTACTGACTGGCGAAGGTATGTGTATTCCTACTTTTGTATGCTCTAAGTGCAGCTAGTGTTAGCATGTCAGTAGGGTAAAGCAGACAACGTCTATTTGGCGTAGGATTACATGAACGAAGAGAGCCAGTCCAGGGTTCATAGTGCAGCCACCCCTGATACTGCAATTTTTCAAAGTATCTTCTAACCCAACGTATTTTGAACAGCGAACTGTTACACCTGTAGAATGAAAAATCCAGAATTTCTGGGATGACCCAGATTTATAGCCATTCTCCGGTTGACCCACTGCAATATATGTCCAGCTGCTTCGCATTTTTAACGTGTGTTAGAATACCAAACTATTCAATAACAGCAGAAGAGGGAAAGTGTTGTGTGAGCTAGTGAGCAATTGTTACTTGGATACGCCGGATGTAGTAAGAAATAATTACAAGTAGTAGTGAAGTAACTTAAATGTGGAGAGTCGTACAAAGAAATTAAAGTAAGAAATGGGTAAAATTAGAATTAGCGTATATCTGACAGAGACAGTTACAGAGTAATATGAACTGGTCATGTAAAATAATTAAAAAAGCTATGATGCACAAAGACAAGACTTATTTTTGTGGTTATTAGTCAAATGGATTTTGTCGTACATTATTGCTGTTAGTTAAAACGCAAGTGAGGTAAATGGAGTAACACTAATAGTTGTGTAGGACGCTAAAGAGGTGGAATAATAGGCCAAAAGTAGGGATTTGGAAAGATTCTAAAACCAAGAAGTGGAGAGAAAAACTTGCATGTAGCAGGTGGTTCAGTAAGAATGGTAATGTAGCTTACAGGGAAGTATTAAAACATGTAACTGTAAAGCAGATACAAATATTGGGAAGACCTATTTAAAATTAGATGTGAATGGGTGGGGGGGGCAGAGTTTGAGGGGAACACAGAAGATACAGTCAAACAGCACTTTATGATCGGTGTTAGTGGTGGATGGGGAGGTTTATCCCAGTGGTCATTATGTACTGAATGACGCCATACTTTGCGCACATCATGGCCTGATATCATGCGCAATTATAAGGTGACCTCCATTTTCAGATGATGTACTGGGAAAAGATTCTTGTCTTATTTTTAGATAAATACAGTAATCAGTATTCTACTGCATTTGCAAACGTGTGCTTGTAGGAAGACACAAGGTGTACAGATGAACGTCATGAAGAGGAAGAGGTGGAGGAGCAGCAGGGAGAAAATCCCCAGGGGGGCGAGGACCCAAGCGTTCTTGCAGGGTCGGTATCATGACAAAGTGGCTTTACTGTGTGTAATGTTAATGTTACTTATACCATGAAGTTTCAAAAAATAACATAACAAACATTATGATGCCAAAATAAACATTCTGGTGCCATGAGCACGACTCTGACTTTGATGTATATATGGCACATGGCAGCAGATGCTACACACCAGACTCCATGTATTCACTATTGACATTTAAGCATTTGTCTCGCTGTGGCACCAAGGTTTGTGTCGCAGTGTAGACGATATCAGTGTGAAGTGTCTGTAGCTAGTAGGTGACAGCTTGCTTCACATCGGCATCTGTTGCAAATCACTTGGCAGTTGAGTGCTTCTTATGGGGTCTGAAAAAGTGGAAATCATTAGGTCCCATATGCCAGCCGGACTTGTAACTGGTTGTGGCGCTATGGCTGGGAGGTTCTTGACTACCTTGCCCATAGTTTCATTCTCATGATTTCAGTTTGTTTGGACTACTTAGGAAGCACCTGGCTGGCAATCGGTTTGCAACAGATGCCAACATGAAAGAAGCCGATATGTCCTGGCTACAGGTACTTGACACCGATATCATCTATGCTGTGACACAAGCCATAGTGCCACAGTGAGGTTCAGTGTCAATGGGGACTGTGTGGAGTCTGGTGTGTACCATCTGCTACCATGTGCCATGTATACATCAAAGTCAGAGTCAAGCTCTTGGCATCAGAGTGTTTTTTACTTTTTTTTACACCCTCATTGGTGTACATATACAATGTACAAAAGAAACTTTCTCCCATAGACATGGAACAAAGCTGTTAACACTATCAAGACATATTATATACGAGGGTGAATCAAAAAGTAAAGGCAATTTTTAAATTACACTGTAACCGGGACAGAGAGGAGCTGGCGCATTGCGCAGTATTGACAATGCCTGTTGAAGAGTTCAGCCATTTGCAGTACAGCGCTCTGCCTTCAGTCGAGTGGCAGCAACAAGGCGAAAACGTGGATGCTCCTTTGCAAGATTGCACCATCGAAGAACAATGTGGTGTAGTAAGGTTTCTTTGGGCAGAAGGATTGAAACCTGTGGAAATTCACCATCGTATGTTGGCTCAGTATGGACAGAGCACCATGAGTCAACAAAAGGTTTATGAGTGGGTGGAAAAGTTTAAATCGGGTCGAACACGTGTTACTGATGAAGGTCATTCTGGTCGGCCATCAACATCGCGCACATCGAGAGCAGCCGAGAAGCTTCTCTGCAGGAATACAGAAACTAGTTGAACGATATAACAAATGCATTGTGTTGGAAGGGGACTATGTAGAAAAATGATATGTAAAATTGCTCACAGTTTCTTCTATTAAAGCCGTTAAATGTATTTTGCCTTTACTTTTTGATTCTTCCTTGTATATATACGTACTACATGGTCGATGCATGATGTATATTTTTAAACATTTTGTATCTTTTTTATGTGTATTTTTATTGTTCTATACTATATGTACACAAGGATTTACCTTGTATAATTTTAACTTTGTTGTAAAAGAGGAAGGCCTTTCCCATCTAAACTGAGTAGAATTTCACGTATTCATGTTTTTTGCGGAGCCTGATGATGGCTGTAGTTGGCTGAAAGCGGTAGCCCAGTAATCTCAATATAAAGAGAAGAAAATGAGGTTAGTTGTGACTGATTGCCTTCAAGGAATTGAAGATTTTGTACCATATTTTCTGAAACTTTTTTGTATGTTGTGTAATTGCAGAGCAAACAGGAAGGGGCTGCTGGCTGCCAAGGCCGGTAATAATGAGTGTGTGACTGTTACTGAGGAGATGCTGTTCTCAATGCATGGACTGGATCTGACCTTGCCAGTCTTATGTGATTTCTGCCCCAAGAAGTTCCACAGCTTCACTGAATTTGATGCCCACATGGTGACACACAAGTAAGTGAGTGGTTTGACCATCAGAACACATGTTGCTTCTCACGTATATAACAGAAGCCACATATGCACATTATATCTTATACACCTGTCACGTTCTGACTGCAGCCATGGCTAGCTTAACTTCTGCTATGTGCTGCTGCTTAATCCCAATACAGGTCTAGAATTGCTGTATAAGAACAATTGGATTATGTTACCTACATTATAGGGGGCCGCGGTGGTGCAGTTGGTTGAGGCACTGCGCTACAAACCAGCAGGTCGTGGGTTCGATTCCCAATGGTGTCATTGGAATTTTTCATTGACATAATCCTGTTGGCCCTGGGGTGGTGGACTCAGCCCCTAACAGAAATGAGTACCAGGAATATTTCCTGGCGGGTAAAGGCGGCTGGTGCGTAGGGCTGACAACCTTACCACCTTCATGTGCCAACTGTCTAGAAATCTGGGAGCCTCGACCTCCTGGAACCCTCAGGGCCTGTCCAGGCCTGTAATGGGACCACTTTACCTTTACCTTATCTACATTATAAGACGTGCTGAATGTGGCGTCATTATGTGTGCACACTGTCATTCAAACAGTATGAGGCTGACGTCAACAAATTGCACTCGTAGCATTTTTTTGACATCATCTGTACATTCATCAGAACTACCCGTGTTTGCCTTCGACACACACACACACTAGGCGCTGTGCACATCCAGCAGCAACATTTTGTGCTTGGTACCATACAGTGTATGTTTTAATCATGTAAAAATCTCGAGATCTGCGTTCTTCTGGGACATGATGCGGGATTTCCCAGAAGAGCACAGATCTCATCAACATTGCGACAGAAGCCTGAAATCAAGGTATATAAAAATGTCACTTGGATGTTTGGACGCAGTGTTCCCATTTCTTTTGAACTTAATTTATGACTTCTTGGGGTACCTAATTATGTCCAACAGTAAAATTTGATACTTGTAATAGCGCAGTTTTTGGGACACACACAACGCGCGCGCGCGACGTATATTCATGTATATAACCCCTGACTACATTATGTGCAGAAACTCACTTGAACAATATATTTTCAGCAATATTTTACTGAAATGAGGAAGGTTCATTTATTTTCATCAGGTATTTTCAGCCATTTTCTTGTATGTTTTCATCTGAATTATTGAATTAATGTCTGCACTGTTCTCGTACTACCATATATCAAGCCTTTGATATTTCCAGTTCTACTACGCTGAACTCCTTGATAATTGCTTGCATGGGGCCGAAACATGTTGCAGATGCATTAAAGGTGGTTGGGTATTCCAAGTGGCATTTTACATAATTCATTTTAATTTTTGTATTTAGCCCCACATTGTTTACCTGCCTTTCGGTGGGTGCACAGCATGTCATGAAGCTATCCAGTAGAGCTGATTATACTATGTTTTTGGATGATTGTTGTGCTTGGAACTGTGACAGAAATTGACAGTGAATGTAGACTGTTAGCAGTTGGGAACTCACAGGATTGTTGAACATTATGACACAGCATAACATGTAAGACAAGGGTCTCTCTGACGTTAGATGTAAGAGGGAGAATAAAGTGAGAAGAACAGCAGAGACAGTAGAGATGGGGTGTGCAGCTGTATTGTAGATATTTCTAAGGAGAGTAATTGGAGTAAACATGAATGGGTAATGGCTACTGTTAAATAGTGATCAAAATGGGCAGTGCTATGCTGGGATCTGAAAGAAGCCTGGTGTTAGCAGCTGTAACTGTCTGTACTTGTGTATTTTTTACTGCTACAATTGCCACTGTTGCTGGATTTATTAATGGGACGTATTTTTTCTGTTTTTTAGAAAGGTGGTAAATTCTTATTTCATTATCTGGGGCAGGGTGGCCCAACAGCTTCATGCTGTAGGTTGCGGACACAAGATATAAATTTGATGGGTCACCCACGATAATTTTACTTTGTAAGGCTGTGTAAGACTACATGAGAGTATTACAGTAAAAAGTGGTTTATCCGGTGCAGTTGGGAATAGGATGTACCCATAATGTAACACACCTCAGTGGTTGCCAACTGAGAACTTAGCATGGGCAGCAAGTACAGCTAATCTGCAAGCGCTGCATGGTGCCACGAAACATGGCTGTAAAAATGTGACACTGTGTAATGACAAGAGAAAAAGAATGTGTTGATTATTGCTCAGGTAATTGACGTTACCAGGAAAGTAGAGGGAGGTGTAAATTATAATGAAGTCTGCAGAAAAGTATGTTGTTATGAGTGTACTTGCTGCAAAATGAAGTGCCAGATAAACTTCTGTTGTAGTATGCAAACTGGGGGGTCAGGTTTGAAATGTGTACATTTTATTTCCTCCACACATTTGTGAAAGAAATGTAATAAAGAGTTACCAGAGTGCTTCTGTTGCAGAACTGATTGTTTGTCCAAATGTTTGTGGCTCATAACCTCAGCCTCCAGACCACAAGCACACTGCAGGCCTGCAGTCAGACCACCCTTGTATACACTAGCTGCGGATGTGTGAAGGGTGTGTCCTGCCTTCCTTATTTCAGACACAGTTTCAATTAAGTCATTCCACCTGTCTCTACTTTATGAAAACAAACGGTACCTGCTGACACTTGCAGAGATATTGTAAGCAGTGAAAGAAGATCTGTTGAAACATTTACATAGATTTAGGTAACAAGTTTTGCTTTTAAGTGTTAAATTAAGAACATTTTATTTTTCTCCGTTGAGGTGACTCAAACATTTGGCTTTGTATTCTTTTCAGAGAGTGTCGTTTCTTCTCATGCCAATTATGCAGCAACACGTACTTGTCATGGGGCAACCTGGTGGCACATCGCAAAGCATGTCACCGGGGTCAGGTGTTGAGTTGTGATGCGTGTGGCCAACGGAAATTCCACCCTGATCTGGGCTGTGTCAACTTTCCAGTAGAAGGCAGTCCCATTGGCTGTGAGGAATGTGGAGAGGGATTTACTACCATCATGCAGTTGTACCGGCATTATCGCCTGCATGGCACACACCAGTTCATGCCACACAAAGGCAAGCTGACCAAGGTATTGGGCATGTTCTAAATGACTGCTACATTTGTACTGGCACTGGCACCTGCATTGCACACACCAGCATCACCGTCAATTGCACAAATTAACGCTCTCAGACAAACCCCCAGTCACTCTGCAATGGAGAGTCAGGGTGTGTGTGTGTATGCGTGTTGTTTTTGGGCACAGCAATGCACATCTCACGTAAACAATTTTAGCTGGTCTGCCCACACACACAATGTGGTATTCTATAAATTCTTATGTTTAAGAGTTACACTTGATTCAGTTGTATGGAAAACTTTGTGTTAAGCTTGGGTTTTTGCATGACTATCACCTGTCAAGAGCAGACAGATGTCTTGTGGGCCATTACGGTACAGTGAAACACGTATCCATTATTTCCAAAGGGACTGCAGAAAGAGAATGGTAAAAGTGGAAAAACTGTGGTTGTGGGAAGGCATTAAAATGTGTCTAGAAAAACAAGCAAACAACAAAAAATGAAGCTTATAAATTTTCTGCAAGGCATACAAAAGTAATGAATAAGTGAAAGGTTATATTAATACCTGCATGCAGATCACTTTTTCTAAAGAAATCTGTAATTGACAACTGTATAGTCGAAACCGTACATTTCAGATGAAACAGTGCCATTTCCAAGTTCAAAATGTTCTGTTCATCACACATGCTAACGCTGTGCATGTAAAAGAATGATTGGCTGTGGTTGCAGGTCATCTTCCTTTTCATCTTACCCACTGCTTCCCCAACCCCCACGATCATGACATAACTTGTCATTGCTGGAAAAACAATTATCAGTATAGGCAGGTTACTGCTACTGTATGTTCCAGGAACATCACATTAATTTCAATATCTTTTTCCTTAAAAACAATCAGTCCAGGGATATTGTGGTTCTCCTCCTCCTCCTCCTCCTCCTTAACCTCTATCTCCACCTGAAGCACTACAGTCCGTCGTGGACCTTGGCATCCATTACAGTCCTGCATTCCTTCTGGTCTCTGGCCACTGTATGCCAGTTTCTTATCCCCATTATCTTCAAACCTTTCCACTCAGGAAAAGTTAATAAGTGTCTAATAAATGTGTAGCGCCTCGTCATGAACTTCTGGAAAGACAGTAATGGACAGGTTTACAAAACAGGTACGAAATTCTGTTAGTAGTTACATAATTGTTAGGTTCTGAAAAAGGCTTTTGTTGCTTGAGGTTAGTTGTGTGTAGAGGCCATTGGTGTATGCAAAATAGCATCACATTTGGGGGATACATAATCTGAGCTGCTTAATTGCTTGGCACTTTCATGGCAACTGAATTCTTGTGCTGACAGCCATGTCAGGCAGTTAAAATGAACAAGCATTTAAGGCACACAGTCCAATTCATCAGACTGCTAATGCAGCTTGATTCCCAGCTTACACATATAATATATCTACACTAGACCAGAGCTTGTGGTAAGACATGGGCTGAGAGGTTTGGTGGATGGAGTCTGAACGTGGCTGTGCCCGGCCTCTATCCCCGTTAGATGAGCCTCTGGTCTGAGTACATTGGTTATGGGCTGCTGTGTTAGATTTAACATGAAGCATGTTCCTCCATGTTGAAGTGATTTGGGAATTGTACAGTAGGAGTCGAGACCGGGCATAGCAGTCTTCAGACTCCACCCACCAACACTACTGGCTCACATCCTGCCATAAGTTCTGGGCTAAAGCTGGTACCTAATCTGGATAGGCTCAGAGTTGACTCATATAAATAGCCTGATGATGGAGACGGAGTTAGTTTCTGAAATGTTGGTTGATTTGAACTATTTCACACGGCTCTCAGCCTGAAAGATGTTATTGGTTAATTGAATATTGTAATATGTAATTGTGTTTCAGGTGCCAGAACGAACTGCTATGGGTGCTGTGCCTATAAGTGGCTCATGTCATGTGTGTTCTGAGTTACTGACACACAAACAGGCGGCGGCTGATGACTCAAGCCACACAGACAGTATTCCTCATTCTGAGTTTCATAACGCAGTGGAGCAGAAGTGTCTGCAGTCTGCACCTCATACTTGTCTGGTCTGTGGGAAAGCAGCACTCGACTGTGCCATTTTCCAACGGCACTGTGCCACACACAATCCCACGTCTGGTCTGGAGTGCAGTCAGGAATTGTCAGAATCTGGTGAGATAATGGAGCATGTTGGAAAGAAACCTGCTTGCCCGGATGAAATGTTAACGTGCAGTATCTGTGGCCATTCTTGGCTGTCAGGAAGAGAATTCCTTGCCCACTACAAAGCCTGCCACAAAGACACTGTAAGACATCATTCAAAGGTGACTTGCCCAGTTTGTCACAAAGTGTTCTCACAACCCTCTGCACTAGGTCGTCACCTGAAACTTCACAATCCACTCAGCCGCCATCATATCTGTGAGTTGTGTGGAGAGGTTATTGTGCATCGTGATCAGATACTGATACATGCTCGCCAACATTATGGAGCTGACTTGCCGGAGAGTTACAAGAAATTGGAGCATCTGTCAGAGTATGGGCAGAGGTGTCGAGAGTTTGTGAAACGCAAGAGTTTCATATGTGAATATTGTGGTCGCGAATTCAACAGGAAGCTAAACTTGCAACTGCATGTAAGGCGGCATACTGGGGAGAAACCATATGGTTGCCAGCTCTGTGGTAAAGCTTTCTACACCAACCAGCAGCTTGCTATCCATGTCCGATGCCACACAGGTGAACGCCCCTATACTTGTGGCATTTGTTCCAAATCATTCACAGGGCCCACTGCATTGTACATACACCGGAAACAGCACGACAAAGTGAAGCGCCATTTATGTCCTCACTGTGGAAAGCGCTTCTTCTGGAGGTCTGCCTTCATAGGTCACATTCGCCTACACACAGGAGAACGGCCATACTCTTGCAAAATCTGTGGTAAGACATTCATTCTGAAGAACAAGTTGAACCTTCATCTCAAGAGGCATGACACCTTAGTGTGTTCAGACTGTGGGGAGAACTTTGAATCCGAAGCTGAGCTGACCACTCATCGCAATGAACAGTGTTGTGTCACTATGATGACATTTGTGGAGGAGGGCCCATCTGGAGAAAAGGACACTCGTATCATTGTTGTCAACACAGAGGACCTAGAGCGGAACAATATTTACATTGATGATACTGAAGTGGTGCAGCTTGTGGTCTGAGGTTCAGGATGTGTACTGGCATGTCAGTGTAGAAGTTATAATGAGCAACTTTGAGCAGCTTATAATTTATAAACTCAAATAGTAAAGGTATGGAATTGATGGTACAAGAACAGGTGCATATGAAATAAGAAGAAAATAATTTTATTTTCCTTTAGAATATTCTTCCTTGACTGCAGCACACCCTACATCTTTTCAAAACATTTTAAAAAACAGTCATCAGAGGTGTCCAAATGAATTGCATTTAATTCAGCAGGTACATTCTTCCTGATGTCACCAACATTCTGAAATGTTTCTTTGAGGCCATTTCTCCCTTAGGGAAAAGAAAACGCTGATGTGAGGTCAGGTCAATAAGTTGGGTGGTTGTTGTCGACCATGCTTCAATTTGCCAGGTAGTGCTTAAATGTCGTAGCAGAATTAGCTTGTCTGTGAAACTGGTTCTACTCTTCCCACAGAAATTCCTCATTTACAAATCTTCAGGAGGAATTTGACAAATCATTTCTCAGTTAATTTGTAGTTGAATCATCCATCCGTTTAATGATCATTTAGCAGTGTCTGGCCATCAGTTCATGAACTTTTGAAACTGTTTCTGGATTTCAAGCATGTGATGGCCCCCCAGTCCTTAGATCAACTTCACAGCCGTCACATCGCTCCAAATCTTTAGACAGTTTGAAGACAGGTATGTGAGATACGGCTTCATTTCTGTAAACATTTTAAGCATTTCATATGTTTCTGGAGCTGTGTTTCCAGGTTTGAAGCAAAACTTTATGTTTGCTTGTGCCACTCCATAATAACAACAAAAAAAAAACACATGGGGCTGCTATGGATAAACTGATTGAGCTAGCACTTTCTTTCCACTAATCCCTGGCAGTCATAACATGAACTGAGAGTAACTGACTACAGTTCGTTTGTGTGCTGAACCATGCTTGTGTGACAGCATCAATCCCAGAACTTTACTGTGTAAAGCCACAATATGAATCTGTGAACAGAAGTGGTGTCTGTTGAAATAATTGGTCTGTGAATTGCTTGGCATATTAGGTTTTCACATTAAAGGCATTTTTCACAATATTGTTTGGACACTATCTCACTAAACATACCTGCTGACACCTGAATATTATAAAACCATATAGAAACGCTCAACACTGAACAGAGATAAATTTCATAAAACAGAAATCATCACATGCTTCATGATCATCAATGTACAATAAGAAATTATGATGAAGATTTTCAAATTCATGCAGGTATCCAAACCCTTTCAAGGCCAGTGAAGTGCCAGTGGGCATATAGCAGGCAGCACCTGCTGTAGTAAGTAGGTTTGCTGTGTTTTAGTTTTTTTGGTACAAGGAAAAGTAACATGGATTATTCTTGAGTTACGAACACGTCTAAACTGTAATCCTGAAGATTAGTAACCACACCTGTTAATTAATTTGAAAATATTTGTAAGTCAAGAGTAACATATTCAATCAGTCCAGTGATAATTGGTATAAGAAGCATTTTGCAAGCCCAGTAAGGAATGTTCTTCAATTCACTGAAGAGTGAGCTACATAAGGCACTCACTTTGCTTGTTGTTTCATATGATTGCGAAACGTGATCTCCGACTGTAAGGGAATTTCTGAAATTGCATGAATCTGAAAATGAGAAACCTGGAAATTACAATTGTTGGTGAGAAAATAAATTTACATGGCAAATATTTTCATAACTAAAGAACTGTGGAGCAGGCAATGTACAGCTGTGGTTTGGCACAAAGTGATTATCAACCATCGGCAGCGTTCAAGGAGATATTGGCAGCCACAGGTTGGAAGATGATTGCGAGGTGGAAACAGCTGTGATGCAATGACTGATAACACAAGCCACAGACTTCTGATAGTTGCTTTGGTTGTGGCAGAGATTATGTGGAAACATTAGCAGAATAGCGGTAAAATTAAATATGAAGTCCTGTTATTACAGTTGAAAACAACGAGTGCAAAACATTTGCATTGTAAATTTATTTTCAGATGGACCCTCATTGTAATGCAGTAATCCCTCTAATTACAAACTTCATTTGTTCCTTAAAAACTGCTTGTGAGGTGAAAAACACGTGAAACAAAAACTGAATTTCCATTACTTCCCATGTTACAAATTTTAGCTGGTTGCAGAGGTCAAAAAATTCCTCACAAACAAGACAGACTAGTACCCAATGATAAGAAATCCTTATTAGCAATAGAGAGGTGGTTCTAATTTTAATGTGGGCCATCCCCTTTTGCATAATTTAAGAAGTTTAAATAACCCATTGCTAATTCTACTCCATTTCATGATTTTAAATATATATAATCCTCTTTTATTATCCTGACATGTAAAAAGGGACATTTTGGCTTTAAAATACTCAGTGTTAATGACATCGGTGAGATCTCACACTACAACACACAATGTTAACCTGTATGAATGGTTCACTATGTTCACACCTGAAGATGGCCACCTAAGGCTGAATCCTGCGGTGTGTGTTTTGTAACACCTAATTGTACATATTGAATTGGTGTTGTGCTGTACAGTTATTTAAACTTCTGTTAACCTCTTAAAACCTAGCGGCAACTTTACGTACTACCCGGTTTAACATTCAAAAATCTACGTGGTGCCCACATTGCGTTTATGTGTTTTGTACGGATCTCAGAACAAAAGCAACTTTTGCCTTATACAACATTAAGAGATTGGTTTTTATAACGGAAGTGGAGAGTGTTTACAGTACGGTACGCACTGAGTCCTTATATAAAACAGACACGCTTCGTCTGTAAGGGGTTAAAGTAGACATATGAGCTGATGTGTCCTGAGCCGATCATTAACTGTGATCTGTCAGCATTATTACTCCTGCCAGTTGGCTGCATTTCACTGCTCCAAGTACCACAGTTTTAACACTATGTGACATGGTATAAACACTGAATTCAGAAAGAAACTTCAGTGTTTAAGTGTTACATGAATATCAGTTTAATACGGTTGCTGTTGTACACCAAATTTTGATTATGTGAAACACCCTGTAATTTTACTGCTGACGCCAGGTGTTTTGTATGTGAAGATTATGGCAAGAGGAAGTCAAGCCATCGGCACTCAGTGTACAGTGATGAAATTGTACACGCCTTTGCTGTTATTTTAACAGGGCTGTCCTGGGTAGTTGGGAGTGGCAGTCATTTCTCAGATTAAAGGGGATTGTGCAGGAATGCTCATAAAAACATCTGAAAATTTTCACACTAATGAGGATTCATAATTCTGCAAGTACAACAAAGGAAATAATTTCATTTCATCAAAATATTTGATGACTATTAAGTGGAACAGAAGATGACTTCACGGTAAAACATTAGATGGCTACACAGTAAAACGTTAGGCGACTACGCAGTAAAGCAGAAGAACTCGTATAATTTCTGTAAGTGAAATAAATCTCAATACAAATTGTGCCAAACACCGCAGGATAAAAACCAGAATAAGTGCAAATGTACATTGATAATTCTGATTTTTGGACAAGTTATTGTAGATGGAAGCACAAGAACGGCAGTATGTGACTGTTTGGAACAACCGCAGTTTCAGTGGCATAGACCCAAAGAGAAACCGGGATAGCTAGTCGCCCAGTGGCCAGGTATGGGCTGGACTGCTAAGGAATCATGGTTCCATTCCTGGCAGGGGTGATATATTTTTTTCTTCTCCAAAGCATCCAGATCAGCCCCAGGGTCCACCCAGCTTCCTACGCAATGGGTACTGGGTGCTCTTTCCATGGGGATAAAGTGGCCGGGGTGTAAAGCTGACCACTCAATCTAATGCCAAGCTTAAGCATGAGTGGAACTTTACCTCTGCAGACCCGGTGAAGCAAGCAGATTTGGAATGCTCTAGCGTAGTAACATGCTGTGACTGAATGTCTGTGCTTGTTGTGTGTAACGGAGTTAACACAAGCTTCAGCTGACTTCGCTGTCCAAAAGCCTTTTTCTAACCAGCTGCAGATTTTCCGACAAGAATTACAGTGACAACATTTTTATAGACAAACTGACAAACTGCATGGAACAGTGTCATTGAGAAGCTAATAGTTCCTCAGCTAGTGCAGCATTTTATGGAACCTGAAAGTTCGTTACCGTGTTCACAATGGCCAGCCACCTTGTCACTCTCCTGAACCAAATTAATGCAGTCCACAATTCCCACCCTGTTTCTTTAACATGTATTTTGATATTATCACCCTATATGTGCCTGTGTTTTCCATGTGGTCGTTTTCTTCAGGTTCCCCCCACCAAAACCCTGTTTGCATTTTTCTTCTTTCCTGTATGTGCTACATGCCCTGCCCATCTTATTTTCCTTGATTTGATCATCCTCAACAATACTTGTGAGGAGTATAAATGTGCACTCCTCACTGTGCAATTTTCTACAGTCTCCTGTCCATTCCTCTGCTTAGGCTAAATATGTAACTCAATGACCTGTTCTCAAACATGTTACACCCGTGTTCCATTAACGTGACAAACCCAAGTTGTACACCCATATAATGCAGCAGGCAAAATTATAGTTTAGTATACATAGTTTAATCTTTATATTTGTAGGCAGCAAAAGAGCAGACCTGAAAGATTGAATCAAATAAAAAATGTGCTGTTAGTTTCTTCATGCATGCAATTTTGATATGTTAGTGTCATTGCAATATGTCTGAACATGGCTGCAGTTGCAAAGAATTATTACCTATCGTTATGTTGTGATTTTGTCCTGCATTCTGCTGACACTCATCAAATTCTTACCATATTGGAAGTGTAATAAAGTCTGTCAGATCAGGATGCTCTGTTTCATTGCTAAGTGAAGAAGCTCTCTTTTCGTTACACAACACAAACTAATAAAGAGATGTTACAAGAATGAAAATTGGAAATCTGCAGCAGACAAATGTAGACAGCAAATTTCTTTCATGATGCATTAAGTCAAGTCCTGGAACCATGCTTTCAGTTGAAAATGCAGGAAGTTGTCGGATAAGAATGGTAAACAGGGAATTTGAATACCATGTACACACACAAAGGGAATATGGGTAGCAACAGCCTTAAACTCTGTAGCCATTATAGGAAATATTGCATGATCCTGGACAGTATAAGGGAAGTGAAAACATTGTGATGAACAATTTGGATGATGAAATAATAACTGTTCAGAGTATTGTAAAAATGTAACTAGTGTAATGTATCACCTAATGCTGAAACAGCTTCAGGACATATTAACCCTTTAACGACAAAGCATGTCTGTTTTATATAAGGACTCAGTGCATACCGTGCTGTAAACACTCTCCACTTCGGTTATAAAAACCGATCTCTTAATGTTTTATAAGGCAAAAGTTGCTGTTTGTTCTGAGATCCACACAAAACACACAAACGCAATGTGGGCACCACGTAGAATTTTTTAATGTTAAACCTGGCGGTACGTAAAGTTACCGCTAGGCTTTAAAAGGTTAACAAACCTTTGGGTTCTATGTAACATGGGAAATTTCTTGACTAGCTGAAGAGCTATCAGCTTCTGGAGAAGGACTCTGCTGCATGGAGTTAGTTAGAAATGAAGGATTTTTCAGAAACACGTCAATGCATTCAACAGATATTTCCTGACTGCTTCTAAAAATATTTCTTCATTTTTTTTATTTTAACAATGCGTAACAAATGCATTTCGACACAAATTTTGTAGCATAATTTGTGTTTCAGCAACGGATAAGGAAATTCATAATATTCAGTCCCTTAAAAGTAAAAAGTAATTTGGGAATGATAATGTACAGAGTGGCTGGAGAAGTTCTCGTACATGAGAGCATGTCCTCTGTTAACCCTTTAAAGACGAAGCGTATCTGTTTTATATAAGGACTCAGTGCGTACCGCGCTGTAAACACTCTCCACTTCGGTTATAAAAACCAGTCTCTTAATGTTTCATAAGGCAAAAGTTGCTGTTTGTTCTGAGATCCGTACAAAACACATAAATGCAATGTGGGCACCACGTAGAATTTTTTAACCCTTTAAAGACGAAGCGTATCTGTTTTATGTAAGGGCTCAGTGTGGGTACCGCACAGTAAACACTCTCCACTTCGGTTATAAAAACCAGTCTCTTAATGTTTCATAAGGCAAAAGTTGCTGTTTGTTCTGAGATCCGTACAAAACACATAAACACAATGTGGGCACCACGTAGAAGATTTTAATGTTAAACCTGGTCATATGTAACATTACCGCTAGGCTTTAAAAGGTTAATTAGTTGTCATAATTTTTTCCATACAAATGTCAATCCCACTGCTTGTTTGAACGTGCTTCAGATGTGGTTTGTTCCACAGCTGCATGAGGGAGGTCTTGAGACAACAGCTATGCTGCAACAAGATGCTGTACGTGCACATTAGGCTCTCCCAGTTAGGAGAATATCATGGTGGCAAATTCTGCAGTCGATGGATTGAACGCGGATCTGATATGGTGTGGCCTCCTAGAAGTCCAGACTTTGCGTCACTGTGAAAGAGAAAATTTTCCAGCTCTGCTTAACAACAGTTTAAGACCTAAAAAACAGCTTCCAGGGACTGCTTTAATGCAGCTGTCGGCATGGAAGACGTCCTGAAGTACATGGTGGAGAATGGTGGGGAGGTTAGAGATAACTTGTAACTAGCATGCACAGGGACTTCACGGCCACTTTGTACTTATAGGATATTGTTTTATTTGGTAATTATCTGTTGCCACTTCCTGTCAGCTTGTTTATTGTATTAACATCACCCACTCAGCTGACTGCATGCACATGTACATGGCAGGATAGTGGCAAGAAGTGAGGACAATAATGGTAAAATGAGATAAGGACCCTGTAGCAAAATAACCAATTGGTCAGTGTCGGTCAGTGAACTGTAACTTAACCTTTTAAAGCCTAGCGGTAACTGTATGTACCACCAGGTTTAACATTAAAAAATTCTACATGGTGCCCACATTGCATTTATGTGTTTTGTATGGATCTCAGAACAAACAGCAACTTTTGCCTTTTACAGCATTAACACATTGTTTTTTGTAACCGAAGTGGAGTGTGTTTACTGCACGGTACGCACTGAGTCCTTATATAAAACAGATACGCTTCGTCTTTAAAGGGCTAAGGAAGTCTCCACTGGCTGCAGGAACTGATCCAGGTGGTGGCAAATGGGTTGGCTGTAGAATCTATACGTAAGAAACAGGAGAAGTCAGGTGTACGAAATTATAGCTCAGTTTCTTGCAAATAAACATTTTCTAAAATACTTGAGAAAGTTATGCAACAAAGAGTAATGCTCCAGTAGTGATCAGTGTGTTTGTAGAAGGTGCAGCCACAAACATTGTACCACATACTGACTTAATTCAGTGAATAATATGGGCACTCAAAAAAAAATGCAATGTTGCAAATTTGAACATGTTAATCATAGCATAGTAATGACAACTGAAGTAAAATGGAGGAATCATAGAACGGTGACTTATGAAAAGCAGTTTTAATATATGCTATGATGGAAGAATAAAATAAACGTAAAACATAGAATTTATGAGATATGAGAAAGATGAAAGATGCAGCATAGTGTTGATTGCCTTCCAGGTGTTCCAGTAGGAGCTGATACATCATTAAGTTCTACGTCTAGGAGATAAACACTATCATACGTAGGAGTGTAAGTCACAATGAACTGTAGAAAAATATGCCATTAGAACAAGCTTGGTGCTGAACAAAGTGCTGCATAAATGAAATTTTACTGTGCATTGTTACAGAAAATTGGAGAGGCTATTAAATGTTTTCATTTAATGTGCCACCAAAATGCACTTACAGTACCTGATATTTCAAGTCACTTTACTGCGCCATGTTTTGGCATGACAGTGCCATCTTCAGCGAGTGCGTGCCAAGCTCAAAACCATTTGTAATGAAGCGGATTGCATCTGTGAATTTCGTAACCTTCAGTACATTCTCCTGCTAATACCAGTTTGTATATGGATAAAATATGTGAATTTTCTAATCAATCGTAGACCTTATGTACAAGTCATAACACATTTAAGTACAAAATATATTTAAAATACAGGGTGGTGCACAGCCGACTGACACATTTTGATATGCGATAATTTGTTCAATAGCTGGAGAACATTGAAATGAAATACACCAGTTTCATGTTCATAGAATGTAGTTTTATTATTTATGGTGGATAACATCATGAAGGTGGTCTTCGTGATGTAGAGTGCGCTGCCTTAGACGATCAACAAAATTATCACAAACCCTAAGTAACAAATTTTGGTCTTGATTGATGAGAGAAACTTCATCCTGAATTGCGTGTTTCAGGTCCTTGGTTGTGTGGGTGGAGTTCTGTATATTCATTCTTTCAGGTATCGGCACAGAAAGAAGTCTGGTACCATGATGTCCAGCGAATGTGCTGGCCACAGGGTGTCTCCAGAATGTGAAATAACCTTGTGGTAAAGATCGCAGACCATGTCCACATTGCAGCGTAATTTTCTTGCAAGACTCGTCCCAAACTTCTCCGACTTATGCCCAGGATGTGTGGATGTGACAGACCTGAGCAATGTGGAATGTGATGAAATGATTCTCTTGCTGTGCAAACATTTCAATATGCAGAGTTCGTGGAGCACCATAAGAACTGTCCCTTACATTGCCAGTGTCTTCAAACTTATGTATCTATAGCAAAATCCTGTTGCGTGAAGGAATCGCACCATGCCTAGGAACACTAAACTGCTGCCTCAAGTGATTCTGTGTCCACATGACTGACTTTGTGTTGCATTAAAAGTGAACAGCTGCAGCTCTGTGCGCTACACTCCACCTCCCCATTGTGACTCAATCAGTGTTAAAATGGCATCAAGTCCTCTCTTGCTTGCCATGATGTTGCACACCCTAACCTTCACCAGCCAGAGTGGAGGGAATTCTGAAATGTGTCTGTTGTCTCTGCACAACCCTGTATTTAAGATATAATTAGAGACAAGACTCTGTGTTGTGGCAGGGTATATTCAAACATCTAAGGTGGTCCTTGATCCAAAGCAGACTGTGTCGTGCCTCAAATTATATTTTAACTAACTAACTCCATGGAGCAGAGGCCTTCTTGAGAAGCTAACAGTTTCTCAGCTAGTCAAGAAACTCCCTGCATTTTATGGAACCCGAAGGTTCATTACTGCAGTCACAAGAGCCCACAACCTGTCCCTATCCTGAGCCAGCTCAATCCAGTCCATGCCCCCATCCCACTTCTTGAAGATCCATTTTAATATTATCCTCCCATCTATGCCTGGGTCTCCCAAGTGGTCGCCTTCCCTCAGGTCTCCCCACCAAAATCCTGTATGCACCTCTCTTTTCCCCCATACGTGCTACATGCCCCGCCCATCTCATTCTTCTCAATTTGATTACCCAAATAATATTTGGTAATGAGTACAGGTCATTAAGTTCCTCGTTATATATGTCTTCTCAACTCCCCTGTCACCTCGTCCCTCTTAGGCCCAAATATCCTCCTCAGCACCCTATTCTCGAAAACCTTCAGTCTTTGTTCCTCCCCTCAAATTATATTTTACATATTTTAATTATATTTTATATTTAACCCTTTAAAGACGAAGCTTATCTGTTTTATATAAGGACTCAGTGCGTACCACGCTGTAAACACTCTCCACTTCGGTTATAAAAACCAGTCTCTTAATGTTTTATAAGGTAAAAGTTCCTGTTTCTTCTGAGGTCCGTACAAAACACATAAATGCACTGTGGGCACCACGTAGAATTTTTTAATGTTAAACCTGGTGGTATGTAAAGTTACTGCTAGGCTTTAAAAGGTTAAATATATTACAATATGACTTACACATATTGTCTACACTTCATTAGAAAATTCGCATATTTTATCCACATACTAATTCGTATTAGCAGGAGAATGTACCTGAAGGTTATGAAATTCACAGATGTAATCCAGGTTACTATAACCGGTTTTAAGCTGCATATGTTCTCACTGAAGTTGGTGCTGTTATGCCAAAACATGTCAGAGTGAAGTGACTGTAATATCACGCACTGTAAGTGCATTTAATTGGTGCATTAAATGAAAATATTGAATCAAAATGCGTGAAGTAAATAATTTTAAAATGATGGTCGATGGTTTACTTCAGATCAGGCAAAGAGTTATAAAATAATCAAATTCTCTGGGAAATGTGTACTCTGGCTGTGATAAAGTTGAACTTCGAGTTCCTGTCGGCTTTGTTCTTAGTCTGCTCCTTTTTCTTTTGCACACTAATGATCTGCCACATGTTAACTGTGTTGCTCCACCTTCTGTGTTTGTTGATGGTATTAGTATAATATTCGCTGAACTAGATGGAATTCATTTTGTAGAGCCATGATACCAAGCATGAACAAGTAGATGACGGCCAGTAATTCTGATAAAATAGACTCTGTAAAATTTGTAGCTAATAACGGGTGAATAACTGATGTGAAACTAATGTGGTCTGATGATCCATGTACTGCATATAGAAGCAACCTGTGTCACTGCCTAGCTGTCTGTGTGATTCACAATTTTAGCATCATTAAGATGGAAGTCTTCTCTGATAGGATGCTGTGCAAATTGGCAAATATTATCAACATTTCAGTCGATCTTCCTGTGCCCAGCTTCAGGGTAATCCACATCCTTGCAGCAGTCTTTACTGACATGTTGATAATACCGATCGACACGGCATCATATTCCAGAAGACCCGAATCTTCAGCAGTGTTGTGGGAACATCGAATGTCACATTGTCCCATAGTGTGCTAGATTGTTTTCAATGCTGCTTATAAAAGCAATCATTTGGGTTGCCAGATGGTTTCAACAAGAATGCGAGTCTTTTAATAGAGATGGCAGATGATTTCAACAAACAACACTGGACACACTTGGTAATAATTGGTTGGCCAAAGAGAAGAATATGTATGATGTGGGAAGTTCATTGACGAAAAATTGCCATACACCTTATGTTTTACATAAGAGTACGGCTTTTATCAATTTTTTGTTTTTCAAATATAGTGAGTGGATTACTCCTACATAAGTCATGCCAGGACTCAATAATGATAAAACTCACGTAATTAGAATATACCGGAAATTTATATGCCCTGAATTTTCTCATTAGCTTCTGGGCTAGAATTCTCAAATAGCGGTCTGTCCGGCTGAAAACCGGGACACCTTGCAACTGCAGATGTCCATGGCCATTGATGGTTTTACAACCCATGTATAAAAATTACATTCACTTTTATAAGTTGAATTTTTGACAATATGTCTGGTACAAAATAATGATTGTAATGCAGCGAAATTAAATTTAACATAAGGAATACATTCTCACCTTGCACATGCACATTAAGCGGGAGATTACTTTTATGAATCGAATGACCCGCGCACATCTTTCCTCCCTCCAAAAATTACTATTACTGAATCTAGTGAATGAAATTGTACAATGGCGAAGGTAGCATAATATCACGTGATCAGTGCTCGCGTTTCCAGACGTAGGTAGTTTGCGCATGCGTGAAACTTGTTTACAACTACTGACGATACACGACACACATGACCTTTTCGTTTTGCAAGATGGATGCTGATGCGTATTTGTTTGATGTGTGTGGTTATGAAACTTGGACGTTATTGGGCAGACAGCTATGCTTGTTAACGCTTGCAGCTCGTAGGACAATGTATTTAGTGAGCTTCAGGTTTTGATGGTACTGGGAGGTGTAAAGACATATTTTGTTATAGTGAATTATTGATTTTTGCGAGACCACATTTTTCGTCTGGTAATGCGTAAGTTTTAAGTGAGGAGTGTTTTTTCTTGCTTACGTTAGTAGTGACTAGTGTTTTATGAACGTCTTTAACGTTTGTGGCCAAACTGTACCACTGTTACATGTGTGTGTTGAGAGTAGTATGTAACTCACATTTCATTGACCTCGAACAGTGTAGTGTTTCGGATATTGCGCAGAAAAAGAATACCCTGCCCTTGGCAGAATAGCCTATTTTCCGATTGAGGTGCCGTGTGCGATGACAGTGCGACAAGGAAATAACGGTCACATGAAAGGATTGAATGAAATTGGAGGAAAAATTAAGGAAAGTACATTACGGCTGGAAAAGCAGTGCGTTACCTACCAGGTCTGTTAGTCCGTTTGGCAATGTTACGGACTCTTAAAAAGTGTACAGACGATGTGTACACATAATATAAATCTCCTCATTGATGTTAACTGCGTACGTATATTGGGATTTGGGGATTGTCTGCCACCAAAATGTCGTCGTGAATTTACCACGCAGGTATTGTGTGCCCGCCCTCTGAATGCTTGTGGAGTGGGAGTTCGAGTTCGATTTAAGGCAGTTTGTTAAAAATTGGGATGGCATATACACTACGTTTAGTAATTTGTCATCAGTACTATGACCGACAGTATCAATGGCCCTTCCCTTCATTTCATTTTATTCATGTTATAGTTACTTGCAAACACTGCAGTCCCCCCTCCCCCCAACACGACGTCATGGATTTTTTCAATATGTAGAGGTTGTACTCTTCAAATGCATCTGAAATAATGTTTGATATTGCATATGAAGGTGTTGCAAGTATAGGAAAACTTGAAGTGGGCATGATTGAACATCGTTATTTTTTGTTCTTTTATTTGAGTAGTTTGAAACTACTACAGGCCAAATATTTTCTCCATTATGTTTCATGAAGATTTTTTTTCCATTATCTTTTTTTACTAATGGCAGACGGTAATTTTAATTTTAATAACGAATTCAAAAGAACCGTCATGCACTAGGAAAGGCTATCATGCATGGGATGACAATGTGGGCACAGGTGGCAGCTACCAGGGATCGAGTGTTTAGTGGTGATCAGAATGGAATAGATAAGAATAGGTTAGAAAAGTTCGTTTTCATTTCTTAGAAGTAAGCCAAGCATATAGAAACTTGCCGTCATCTAAGAGAGTACTTGCTTCAAAACAAAGCAGTGACTGTATTTTACAGTGTTATGTCAGGAACTATCCCTCTGTTCTTACATGTTTTTGTAATCATTGGGAACGTTTAATTCAGATGTATTCTTGTTCTGAGGGATGATGGGTATTATTTCTAATGCTAGCATAAATGTCTTTATATAATTGTTTAACCTTTGATTGTATGTGGAAGAATATTGAGTAACTTTGATGGTAGGTGGAAGAATATTGACTAACTTCATTCCACTAACTCATCTTTTACATGCACTGAGGTACATTAATGACATATCTGTGTCTTGTACCTACATTTTTTGTATATGAATTTGTTTGAGGCATTTGCATGTTATCCACAGCTAATAATAATAATAATAATAATAATAATAATAAAGACAAGCATTTTCTGACAAGCAGAAGAATATTAGGCTTCCCAAATAGTTCCCTGTTATGGACTCATTGTAGCATGTGCTATTATAATGATTCTTTTGGATGTGTGATGAGTTTCCAGCAAAAATTTTTCCATGTGACATGATACAGAGTGGACCTTAATCATGTCTTCCAGCATGTCAGCTGCAATGGTAGCTTTATCGCATAAAAGGCTTGCATTGTCTGGGAATTCAGAGTCCACTTTCCGCCCACAGTTCAGCTTACCCTATTTCATGAGAGAGTCTTGGAAGTGCAATGTGCAGTCTGTGAGCAGGTCTACCACCTTCTGAAAATATTTCTTTACACACAATGGAGCGTTTGTTATGAAATTTTCTTCAGATATGGTGTTTCAGTTCTCTCAAGGAACATGATTTTCTTCTGTAAGTTTTAAATTTTTCCTCACATCTATCATTTGCCGCTCTCTGGCAGCTTGTGTATCATATGGACATAGCCTTCTCAGTTGACTGCTCACATGCTTGGCAGGTTAGTGGTAGGAGTGACAAGCAGTAATTGTTGGATAAAATAACAATACTGTAGGCAGGTAGTTCGTGTTTTATGCGATTTCGTTTTGCATGATTTCGCTTTAACCCTTTAAAGACGAAGCGTATCTGTTTTATATAAGGACTCAGTGCATACCGCACTGTAAACACTCTCCACTTCGGTTATAAAACCGGTCTCTTAATGTTTTATAGGGCAAAAGTTGCTGTTTGTTCTGAGATCCATACAAAACACATAAACGCAATGTGGGCACCACGTAGAATTTTTTAATGTTAAACCCGGTCGTATGTAAAGTTACTGCTAGGCTTTAAAAGGTTAACGCAACTTGAGAATTTACACCACTTTTCGAATTTACGTGATAAGTTGCAGTTTAACACAATTTGACCTGCACAATCTGTGGTTGCGCTTCTCGAATTTATGAGATAATTTTTGGTTTAACAGGATTTGGCATAGACTATCCGTGGTCACACTCATTTTCTGTAGGAGGGTAACAGGAAGTGACGTCAGTCTTCCTGTCAGTCAGCATATGGGTTGATTACGTTAGTGGTATAAGCGCGCGGCTCATTTGGTTTCCTCTTCAACAGCATTGGCTTTCCTTACCAATATAAGTGATAATGTAAGGCTGCATCACCTAGTGCAATCCAAGTGACAAATTGGCAAAATAAAATCGGTTCTGAAGAGAAATTACATGTAATAAGCTGGCTTAAAAAGGGTGAACTAATTCTTGATATATGCCGTAATGTTAGACTCGCTCATAGCAGCATACATACAATTTGTGATAATGCCAATAGAATTAAAGAAAGTGCTAAGTCAGGAACTAAAGTGTTTGTTTGTGTAGCAAGACTACCACAGTCCAATCAGAATGAACCATACCAAAAAACTGTGGATATGAATCTCTTACATTTTTATTGCATTAGAAATAAATAAATAGTGTAGAAATGTATATATACTGTGTATGCAATACATGTATACTCTACAGGTCTGTGTGTCCACGAGTGGTATAGTCATACACTATAAAGGATGAGGTTGTCAGTCCCTAAGCTGCGGGAAATTCGTTGTTATAATTGGAATTTCGTGCTGAATTTGTCTAACATTTTACAGGAACGAAACTGTGGTGTAAAACAGGAACTACCTGTATAAGAAAAAAACAGAGGACCAAGTATTGAAGTTTGAGGGACTGCATATTTCATAAAGCTCCACACTTAGTATATGATGTCATTTAAACCTGGGGATTTTGTTTCTACCTTTTCATTTTTCTCATGAAGCTATACCTCAGGCTCCGTGGTTGTGCAGATCCCAGGTGACTAAATTTTGTATGGTGGCACCTAATGTATCTGGGTCCTCATTATGGAATTTTCTTCATCTCATACTTCTGATGCCTTGAATTTTGAAGTGGCTTGTAGATTTTTGGAAAATTTGTGGATACCTGTTTAAGCGCTGTAAAAACTTTATTTGGATAGTATTAATTCATGATTTATACAGGCATGTCTGAGTGAGATCACAGGATATTCCATCATGATGCGTTTTGTCATGAAGATATCCTGGGATTCTGTCAGTAAAACTTTGGGATTTTTTCTTACTTAGAATTTTTCATCTGCCACTATGTTGTTCAAGTTTACAGAGTTGTATGGTTATTCAGAACTTTCTCAAATATTTTTGAGAATGCTGTTGGTAATGAAATGTTCTTTAACCTTTTAAAGCCTAGCGGTAACTTTACGTACCACCAGGTTTAACATTTAAAATTCCACGTGGTGCCCACATTGTGTTTATGTGTTTTGTACGGATCTCAGAACACACAGCAACTTTTGCCAAATAAAACATTAAGCGACTGGTTTTTATAACCGAAGTGGAGAGTGTTTACAGCGCGGTACGTACTGAGTCCTTATATAAAACAGATACGCTTCGTCTTTAAAGGGTTAATTGGACATTCATGGCTCTAAACACTCTTATAAAAAAGTGAAACAAATGCAGCAGATATTTTACTTTTGAATACTTAAAGAGATGCTGGAAAATCTTCCCCTGCCACTTTTAAATTACGCAGGTAACTTAGTGCATGAGTACTTTCGTTTGTATTTCATCATATCAGCACAAGTATTGGTGAAAGGATGTATTATATTTTAAAAGGCCACTTGATGTTTTGGATTGTTGGGGCATTGTTGAAAAGTGGTCATACACAGGGTCCATATCGTATCCGATGAATAGCGTTTGTCAGTTCTTTCCGCTACTCCACGTGCGGGCAGTCACATGAGTGGGCTGCGTTAATGTGATAAATGAACTGTGAGGAAGCTGCAATGTGTAATTGTCAGATATAATATGTTTATTGTTGTTTTTGTTGTTGTTGTTATAGATTATCATCTTCATTTCCTATTTATTTCTTGTGTTAAAGTTTTTAAGTTTTGTTATATGCAAGAAAGCCTGTAGTAATAGAATTAAGTGCACAGTTTTCATTCTAAAACTTATAGCTGGCTTTTCACCATAATAAGAGAATTATGTGAAATGTGTCTTGTCTGCAGCTGGTAAAGGAAAATGAATATTACCATTTCTTGGGATGTAACACCATGCAAGTTGGTGTGTTCCTCTTGTGCCGTGAAGATGGAGGCAGTATGTTCCTCCACATTGTTGGTGCCTATCCACCAGACTACATGGTGTCACATCCTGGAGGACAGTAGTTGTCATCCTGACTGTTACGAGAACATAAAAAGTCGTGAAGGTTAAATTGCACTTCAGTACCATATCATGTAGATTTTTTAGGTGGGGTAAAGTTCTTCCTACTAGATGGAAGGGAGTGGCTACTTTCTGCAATACTCCGAGGTACCGACGCCTCTAGAGTCAGTGTGGAGTGAAGTGGTTAAGAGCGTAATACAGCAGAATTCCTTTAATCTGTCATCTGATAATCTGGAAATCCTGATAATGCGGCACGTGAGGAGAGTAGTTCCAGGACCAGAGATTTTTCGGATTGTAACTTGCAGTTTGCTTATTGTTTCTGTGACTTTACCTGGAGTTACCTGGATGTTATGTCAGTAGCGCAAACTTTCTGTACAAGCAGGATACTTCATGGTTTCAGAAGTTGGTGTTGTCCCACACCCTGGTGACATAACAAGCAGCTAGTGGGTCACACCACTTGTTTGGCACGATCTGTAGAGTTACTCTGAATTCTATTTTGAATGTGTTAGACGTGGCACGTTACTCTATGCTGGAGGTATCATAATGGCTTCAGGAAATCCAGAAATGAGTAAATAAGGCCCTGCTGGCAGGAGGAAACTTGATTTCAGGCTTCTACCATGATGGTGGTGAGATCTGCACTCTTCTGGGATGTTACGTGGCATCATGTGATCACTGTTTACCGAAGTCTCGGGACAACGTATCAGTCCCATCTTCGAGGGTCAAAATGTCCCCCTGAAAATGGGACTGATACGTTGTCTGGAAAGGTCGGTAAACAATTACCACACAACGCCGCATAATATCCCAGAACAGCACAGATATCAAGCAGAAACTTGTAACTGTAACAAGTCCACAGAAACTTGAAATAAGGAGGGGGCCTTGAAACGTGGCAAAAGGAAAGAGAGGTGGTTTCATACAGTGTTGGATTTTTAACTGGCTATGATATAAAGAAAAAGAAGGCACAACTATAATCATTTATGACATCAAGTGGAAGTGCGAAGGACCTTTTCAAGCAACACGCATTGAAAGAGCCCAAGTATAGGGGCAGTAGCGAGAAATTACCAGGAAGAGCTTACAGCAGTATAGGTACTGTCACATAATCTGGAATCTCATCCCTTGCATGCTGGATTAATGAAATTTTATCATAGCCGGCTGTACCAGGAATTTTGTGGTTGAAAGTAGATCTGAAAACGTGCTAGGTGAGCAGTTCTGTCGTGTTGTGTGGCAAGGGCATACAGCTGGTGGCGAAGTTAGCTTGCTGGTTGGCGCTAAGTTAGCTGAGATGATATGACCGTTTACTTGCATTTGGGGGGGGGGGGGGGGCCCACCTGTTTTGAATCTGAATGACTGAACCAGCTGTTGTCAAACCCAGATACAGCGCTGCGGTTTGTTCACCACAGTTTATGGCAGTATATCAAGGGTGGGGCGAACAACAGTAGCTCCCAAAAGTGGATGCCACTGTGCAACTGAGAACTTATTGTTTGAAGATCTCCTGCAAAGTTCAAAAGGAACAGAAGTGTATATTTGTACTTATCAATCAGTCAGTCACAACCAACACAAGGTTTCTGAAGTGGTGGGTGTGCGCTTGATTAGAATTTATTGTTTAGCATCAATCGATCACAACCAACACTGTGTTGGTTGTGATTGATTGGTAAGTATGAATATATACTTCTGTACCTGCACACCAACTGGGATGTTCGATATTAAAATCCACAATGAGTGTTTTTTCGTGAAATTTGTGAAAGCATTTTGACAGTAGTCAAACCCTTGTAATTGTAGCCAATCGGTGGGAAGGGTGAAAGGGTATTAACGCAGTTAATAAAGGTTAGTTCTAACAGTGCACAGTATGGTTCTGAAAGTACAGTTTTACAGTTTTGCTCTATACTGTAACTTTTTAGTACCACTTAAGTTGTAACCATATTGTTTCCCGAGATGTTCATGCCTGGTTTTCTTTACCAAGGGAGAACAGTAGGAAATGTCATAACAACTGATCTTCGTTCGACCATTTTTAGTAAACTGGGTATCCTTACACACTCATAAAAATCTTGTCAAGAAATTTATCTTTGCAAGACAGTGCCCGCGACTGTCGAAAGTACAGTCACGTGCTGCTACATCATATATTATATGATCCTTGCAGACACATTGGATCACAAGAGTTTCTGGCAAATGGCAGCTGGCAGGAGTAGCGCTATACTGAGAGTTCCCCAGTGTTCACATAATAGAGACTTTCATAAACCCTAAGTGAGGGTGGCGTGACATTGGGCATTAACTGTATTGTGACAGATTTTCCACGTTATTCACTGCGCATACACGTGTATGAAGTCCTGCTGTGTGGTGACACTATATTATGGCCTTTTCTGCCATTTTCATCAGTTTCCGTAGGATGAGGTCATTAAGGCCTTCCCTAAGGAATTGCTAGGCAGTTTGTTCCATCCCTCGTTATTTTGGTCATCCTAGGTCTCATCATCCCCTTTGGTGCTAATCGAATGCCAAGTGTTGAATGTGGTCTCTTATTCCCTTCACCAGTGCTGCCACTATCTGTGTACCTGTTCTGTCATGTAAGATTAGAGGTTCTGACAGCAGTGTTGCTGAAGATTCAAGTCTCCTCGGATGTGACTCACGCATCAATACAGCATCATGTCCCAGGAGAGTTGAATATTCTGTTCAGTTATATTTGTGGCGTCTCATTTTTGTCTGATGTCAGGATATCATTGATATTGTTGTCCAATTAAGCCAAGTAGTGGTCTCTAAAAGCATTGGTGAATATTATGTGATGGGTAAGAGTGCATCTGATTATACCAAGGCGGATTGTGGGGTCAGAATCCATCCTGACATGTGACATAGTACACGGCTGCATATGACACTTCGGTGTAGAAGTATTGATTGTGACATTTATAGACTTAGTGTACACATGGAAATACTCTGGAAAAACTTATGGAAAGACAACTGGTTCCTCTTGCACTGATGTAGAATTTTGCAGCCACTGTTCTTGCAACATGGCAGCTTGGCTTGGGCCAGTTTTGGTAGTGCAGTGGGATTATTCCACTGTGCACAGCATATGACGAAGAATGTTCACTGCATGCCTGGAATACACAGCAGTGCCTTTGGATCACAGAGTAGTTAGTGGTTGGTATCTGCTCTAGTTCATGCAGTATTTTGTTGATGTTACACAACACGTGAATAATGATGAAAAATGTCCGATACACGCAATTCATGCAGTGGCATTTTCATGATGTGGGAAGGGTCTTGATGGTTGGGGTTGTTCGGTCAGTCGGTTGGGTTGGGATTGATTGATTGATTGATTGATTGATTGATTGATTGACGAGGCAGAGCTGTGAGAATTTACAGGATGTAGCAGTTCTTCCCACTCACTTCACAGCAGTACACAGCAGCATGTGTCCTTTGTGCCATCCGTGACAGGGAACAGTCCACTGGTCATTCCAGGCCCAGCATAGCACTGATAACAGTTCCATCAGGTATACATCCAGCACAAATGCATATAAAGCTGGATTGTGGTTGGCTCTGCCCTGGTCATGCTATGTGTGTGGTGTAACCCGGCTGAGGTAATGACGTTGGTCCAAGCCATTCAGAAGTATTCTGCAGCAGTGCATGACTGTTTCCACAAATTATCCAGAAAATAATGTAGCTTTTTTGATTATTCAGCTTTCAGTAATTGAAGGGCTGTAATATAGCTTCAGATTAGAAATTAGCTGTGTTAAATTAACTGATCAGACAGTACACACAGTCCTTTATTCAAATCTATGGAGTTTCCCATGCTTTGAGTTATATGATATTTTGAATTAACCAATTTTGAATGAACGAGGCTTTATTGTATGTAGGGAATGAATTTAGGGCAGCTTTTCACAAGCTTCGTGTTGCGATACACTGATGTGTCACGAGCAGTTGCAAGGTGTGTTGTGGGAAATCTGAGCATCCACAGTGTTATTCTCTTGATAAATAGTGAAACTATTGTGGCACAGTTGATTGCTGAATGACATAAACTGAAACTTGCATTTGGAGGGAGAAAGAGAAGTGTTTGGCCTGTGTGTGCGTGCATGTGTTATGTGCAGTCAAAGCACCACATAGCTTCTAAAGTGACATGACATAAAGGTAGAATGCCATTAACAGTTTTGTGTGTCCATGAAATTGTGTGTTGTGTGTGGTTGTCATTCTTCAAGTACGTTGTGGCAAAAAAAAAATTGAGAAACACTTATTTAGGAAATGCCTTGTTTTATGGGGAAAAACGTTATCTGAGTTTGTTTGAGAATGCCTTGCTGCAGATGGCATTTGTACTTAAAGAGGGTGGATGTAACTGGGTACTGCATAATGAGAAGCCTCATGATTTGTACCGTTGACGGTATATTGTTAGGTTGATCAGCTCGGATGAGATGGACAGGGCATATGGAATGAGTGGTACTAAAGAGAAATGCATATCGAGTTTTTGTGGGGAAACCTGAAGGAAAGAGGCTATTCGGAAGATACGAATGTGGGTGGGAGGTTAATACTGAACTGTACCTTAAAGACACAGGATGGCAGGGTGTGGATTGAATTAATCTGGCTGAGGGTAGGGACAAGTGATGGGTTGTTGTGTACATGGTGATGAATCTTTGGGTTTTGTAAAATGCTGGGAATTTCTTGAATAGGTACGGAACTGTTAACTTCCCAAGAAGGCCTCTGCGCCACAGCTAGTTTGCTGGTTTGGTTTGGTTTCGTTTCATTAGCTGGTTGGTCATAGCTAAATCTTTGAAAAACGAATCATGCCCACATCAGAATGTTAAACTTTACTCGCATGATTAAAAAGAGATTTGGAATGTGTGCTTGTTTTACATAAAAAGTATAAATGTGATGTCCATTGACTTACAGAATAACTTCTCAGACATATTTTACATTCTTCCTAACAAAGTGTGCATTTGGACTTGGTGCTGCCACAGTGCTAGACTCACTCTGATGTTATTCTTCCTTTCCCCCAAAATATTTTGCACAGCTGGTGGGTTATGTATTTACTCTGCAGTAGAGCATAACATTCTTACTGAGTGTGTATCTGTGTCATGTCCGAGAGGCATCATTGTTTGCATCTGCCTGTTTACCATTTTGCTGCACAGTTTGATCAGGACCTTGGAGATGTGACGCAGGAGTGCTGCCAACTTGACCCCAATGTTCGGTGTCCATACTTTTGTAGAAGCATTAAAGTGCACAGAGCTATGTCTTTACAGTTAGTTGTGTACTAATCTGAAACCTGGTTTTCTATCCCAAGAAGAGAACTTAAACTGAGGGTGTTCAAGAATAGGGTGCTGATGAAAATATCTTTTCCTAATCAAGGATGTGACAGTTGGGTAGACACAACAGTATAATGAGTAGTGCTGTTTGTACTTTTCACCAGATGTTGTGAGGTCGATCATATCGAGGAGGATGAGGTGGGTGGGGCATGCAGCACACATAATAGTTGATAAGTGTATATGAAATATTAATCAGATGACCAGAAGAAAAGGAACTGCATGGGAGACCGAGGAAGAAGTGGGAGAATAACATGATGTATGTGGACTGAATTGGTATGAGAATAGGGTCCATTAGTGGGCTTTCTTGAACAGGGGTTGAACCGTCAAGTTTCAGAAAGGCTAAATTCTTCACTCGTTGGCCTCTGACAAAGGAATACACTCCATTCAATCAGTGAGTTAAGCTGCATGTGACGCTGTTCATTGTGGCTCCTGTTTGTTCCCGCATTTATTAAAATCACGAGGCTCTGTTAGCCAGAACAGGATGTTTTGAAATTCAAATTGACGAGACTTCCACTTGATTATGTATGTGCACACTTGACTGGATTGCTGTTGAGAGCTTTGCTAGTGCTTAGTAATTGTGTGTTGTTTTCACTACACAGATACGCATGTTCCTGTAGCTCAGAGGCCCATGTGGTGACCAGCCCAGTTGCAACATGTCTTCAGCTAAAACCTCTGCCTACGAGACAGGTGGGCACTGCCGTGACGGACGGGGTGGTGAAATTATCAAGATGGGCTACCTTCGTAAACTGAAGGTTTGTAATTCACTGCACTGTAAAGATCTGAATGCTTCTGTTTCTTTAGTTAATTTGACAAAGGTAAAGCCGTCCCTGTCTGTGCCATGAAGGTATATAGGGAGGGAAGCGATACACCACACAGTTTTAATCCCAGTTCTAGACGGAGATGGGTGATCAGCTTCATTTTCTGGCAGGTTTAGTGCAGGGGAAGGAGCTCTTAGTATCCATTGAATAAGGCTGGGTTTTGGTAGGAAGACATGAAGGAAGGGAGCTATTGGATGACCTAAATGTAGGGGGGAATAATATTAAAATCGACCTTAGAGGGCATGGACGGGATTAATCTGGGTCAGAATAGGGACAAGAGGCAAGCTCTTGCAGACATGGTAACAAACTTTTGGACTCCATAAAGTGCAGGAAATTTCTTTATTAGATGAGGAACCAGTAGCTTTTGAAGCAGCTCTCTCCCCCATGGAGCTTATTAGGTAGGTAGGTAGATTGGTAGTTCATTAGTTAACAGTATTTAATGAAATCAAAGTGGGTGTGGTGGATTGGTTATGTAGATAAGGGATGCATACATATTCTTGGGAGGGTAACCTCATGGAGGAAGCCTGTTTAGGATATGGAGCTGTGATGGTAACATTAAGGTGGAGCCCAGGGAGATTGATTTGTAGGTGAAAGGGCAATAGAAAAGGCTGAGGACAGTGTCCAGTGGCAGGCTGTGGCATTAAACCTTTCTTTACTGTCACCAGAGAGCTTGTTTGTTTAGCTTCTTCCAGTACACACAAAGGTTTGATTGAGTGAAGGGACCATTGTGAAGGAACAGAAAGGACGTAGGGAGAGCGTAGGGCAGAAGAAACAGATGGCACTTTATTTCCATGCCAAGAATTGAACGTATGGACTGTGAAGGCAGAGCATTATTCTATGGCTCTGTGCATGAAACCTGTAACTGACACTTAACCTGTTCTGAGAGAATCGGTTTCATTCACGGAAAGCACTACTCTGGAAAGAATCGCTGCAAAATGCTGCCACCTGTACCTCACTGTAGGCACTACCTAATGTGGTCCCATTTTGAGAGGTGACAGATACTTGGTCAACCAACACACAGATAGCATTTCTCCGAATTTTTCCAAATTTTGAGGGTTATGGGTTTCATGCATGGAGCCACAGAATTGCAAACAACTAAGCGCCACATTTGATTGCCTGCTGTCCTGCGTGTTGTTTTGTTGACATCTCAAATGAAATACACAGAATCTGATAAGTGAAAACCAGAATGATGTTTGATAGACAGAAGTGTAAAATCATGAAGCAGGTATATGGAAACTGCATTTTTGAACAAAGACTGGTTTTCTTTTGGGGGTGCACATTGTGGATACTACTGTACCTTTAATGTTGCTGATCCATAGGATTTCAAGCTACCTTGGTTCTGTTCTGCTGTTCAAAAGCTTCAAAGTATGGAGGAATTCCAAAAGAAGAATAAGGCAACTCTCTGATGCTGAGAACTCTATCCTGACTTTGATGTATATATGGCACATGGTAGCAGATGGTACACACCAGACTCCACAGAGTCATGATTGACATTTAAACACTGTTTCGCGCCATGGCACCAAGACTTGTATCCTGGCATATGAAAAAACTTATGTCAAGTGTTTGTAGCCTGTAGGTGACAGCGTGCTTCACCTCAGCATCTGTTGTAAATCACTGCCAGTCAGGTGCTTCATAAGGGTGGGAAGAAATGGAAATGACTGGGTCCTGCCAACCAGACCTGTGACTGCTTACAGTGCTGCTGGTGGAGTATCATGGACCACCCTCCCTACGGTCTTGATCTTGCACCTCAGCAATTTCCATCTCTTTGGACGGTATCGGAAGCACCTGACTGGCAAGTAATTTGCTGACATGAATCAAGCTGTGTCACCTGGTTACACATACTTGACAGTGATTTCTTTTATACCAGGATACATTCATTGGTGCATGGTAAAACTAATGTTTAAATGTCAGTGGTTACGATGTGGAGGTCTTTATGTGTACCATGTGTCATGCATACACAGGGGTCAGAATAAAAGTTCTGGGGATCAGAGTGTTTGTTACCTTATTTTTTGAAACCAGTTTGTATCAAAAACTGTATCAGAATTTTCTCTTCAGTATATTTTTCTGTCATTTTTGATGATATATCAGCTTGGTGGTAAGCTTTCAAGAAATTATTATTTATTTGCAGACCATGAAGAAGCGGTTCTTTATTTTGCGTGGAGATTCATCCGAGGCTTCAGCACGCCTCGAGTATTATGAAGACGAGAAGAAGTGGAGGAAGAACCACTGCCCCAGAAGGTACTTGCTGTCACCATAGAAATAGTCTTAGCATAAAAGGGGTGGGATGGCATGCCTCTACTGTGACATCCTGTTGCATATAACCTCACCGATGTAAAATGTAACATCTTTCTGTTGGTATGTTTGGTGATGTATGTATGTTATGTATGCATGTAGTGTAGTGTAGTATTGTGTTGTAATGGAAGGAAACTCCTAGATATACAGCAGGCATGTTCAGGGGTTTTGTAAGCTGCACACAGGACTCTTCTTTAGATGGTTTTTATGTTCAAAGCGTGATATTTAAAGCTTGTTATTTTAACTTTGTTTTTTATACACTTATGTAAACTTGGTAGTCCAGTAAGTCTTTATTTATCAGCAACTATTGCAGTTATTTACATAGCTGCCAGCATGTTTCCGCTGAGTTATCCAGCCATCATCAGGGAGTTAATTGTCGTAGACAGTAAGCAGTTTGTGGCAAGTCACAGAATGGTAATTGTACGCATGCTGCAGTTAGTATGTTATATATGTAGATTTAAAATGGTAAAACATGAAGTGCATAAGATTTTTTAAGGATATATGTGTAAAATGTACGAAAGCATAAAATACAATTCTGTGTCGAAACGTCTGTTGTGAACCACTTCTGATGATGTGTGGTCGAGATCCCTGGCAATGGTCTCCAGTGTTTGGTCTTATCATGGAGACTCTGTACTGTGGACTAGTATTCCAGCGTTAATAGGTTCCACCATTACGTGTTTGTGTGTGTTTGACAGGATCTGCCTGAAGGTGACTGTACAGTTGAAAAGTGTTGTACAAAAGAACATTATAATAAAGGTTGTAGTTGCGTTCCAATTTACATATGGAGGTATGTGTCTTGTACAGGGCCATCTCACTGAAAACGTGCTTTAACATCAACCAGCGGCAAGACACGAAACACAAACATGTGATTGCTCTGTACACAAAGGATGACTGCTTTGGGCTGGTGCTGGCTTCTGAAGACGAGCTGAAAGATTGGCTGAAGGCCCTTCTTGCCCTGCAGTACGGAGAGGACATTACAGACGGAGACGAACCCAAACCTACGTTTGGTAAGTAGCGTTCCTCTGCGAGCATTGAGTTGGTCTGTGCACACTTATGCATTGTCTTATCGTAACACTGGTTGCAGAGCATGTGTGGCAAGTGACGTTGCTGAATAAAGGGCTCGGCAACACCCGCAACATCTTGGGTCGCCACCTATTATGCCTAACCGACAGAAGCTTGTCTTTGGTTAAACTGAACCAGGATGAGAGGGCTTACACTTACGAGTTCTCGGTAAGGTGTCACTTCCTTTCCCTCTGACCTTTGTTTATCTTTCTTTACCCTTTCTTTCTGACCTGCTGTTTGTGCTGCTGACCGTGTGTTGCAGCTTGCGAGTATCCGGCGCTGTGGCCGATCGGACTGCTTCTTCTACATGGAGGTTGGGCGTTCCTCTTGCACAGGTGAGGGTGACCTCTGGATGCAGACAGAAGACACAAACATTGCAGACAACATGTATGCTGTCATCCTGCAGTAAGTGTTCATATGTGTGATGTGCATGTATGTGCAGTGCCCCCAGACAAGGCGTACATTACAGTTCATATATGTTGCATTTTTTTGCAGCTGAGTTTGCTAAATTTATATCAGTGTCAGTGGTAGATGGTGTAATGCAGTTAATATGTTTTATCACTGCACTGTGTCTGTAGCAGAAGGGTTGTCACATAGACAGTTTTCATCTCCAGAAACTCGTAACCTGTTTTTCTTTAGTATTTCAACTTGCCTTATTTTGTGGTGGAAGGGTGAGGTGCTGTCCTGCTTCTAAGCATGCCTTGCGCTTCTTGAAAGTGTTTCTTGACATGTTAGAGGTTTCTGATCTTAAATATTAATGCTTGGTCTCACAGATGTTGTCTGTCAGTTCTTTAATACTGTTCTGTTTTTTTGTTGCAGTGCTATGAGCAGTAAAAGTTCGAAGGAGCAGCAGGTGCCATGCACGCGTTCGTCATCCACCAACAAAGTTTCGAAACCAATTGCCATGTTGCAGAGGCGCCAGACACACACAGGCCATAATTCTGCTAAAGGTAGCTTATTTTCTTGTAGAAACATGATTATCCATGGACATTACAGATGTTAACTGTCTTCACACATTCTGCAGATTCTGTAGGCCATTGAGTGAGTTGGCTGTGTCAGTCCATGTGTTGTCACACATGCACACGCAAACTTATGCATGTACACACGGATACACACATGTACATCTGGCCATCCATGCTGAAGTTAGGCACAGTGTTGGAAGGTTGTGGCGTAGGTAATTGTTATACAAAATGTACAGAACTGGTTCCATACAAAATATTATAGAGATGTGACATTGTAAAAAGGTAGAGCAACCCCATTACAGGCGTGGACAGGCTTTTTGGGTTCAGGGAGGTTGAGGCTCCCATATTTCAAGACAGTCGGCACATGAAGGTGGTAAGGTTGTCAACCTATGCACCGGCTGCCTTTACCCCCCCCCCCCAGCCCGCATACCCTCCTGCCGGCCAGGAAATATTCCTGGTGTGCATTTCTGTTAGAGACTAAGTCGATGCCAGGGCCGTAGTGCGATCGAAGGATTATGTTAATGAAAAATCCCAATGACACCATCAGGAATCGAACCCATGACATTCTGGTTTGTAGCACAGTGCCTCAACCAACTGGATGTGACATCAGTATTAGAAATAAATTTTAAACATCAGAAGTTCATCAACAAAGTAAAAGGAATGTGCATTTAAGCATCATATTCATGCTGCATCAAATTGTGCTGTTTCACTCGTGAGATGAAATATTAAACTGTTGCGAGTTCTGATGACAGCATAGTATGTACTTGTCTGAAAACATGAGAGGTGGGCAGGTGGCCTCTGAGGATGGTACTTTTGCTTGTATTTATACTGCATACAGCTGAATATGGTGGCTGCACGGTCTAAGGCGTAAGTCTGCGGCCGAGCGCTTGCTGGGAGTGTGGGTGCAAATCCCACTGGGGGCATGGATGTTTGTGTTGTCAGGCAGGAGGTCTCTGCGACGGGCCAGTCCCTCGTCCAGAGGAGTCCTACCTACTGTGGTGTGTGTATGAGTGTGATCACGTGAAAATAAACAACCTCGACACCTACTGTGAGTAGATAGAAGGGGTAAGGACTACGAAATGAAAACAGCTAAATTTCTTAAAAGTTCTTCCTGGTTATTTACAGTGAGGTTTATTAATGAAAATATGTATTCACACATTAGAATTGAAATCTCTGATCTCTTAAACTGACTTCTTTCTACATGAATTTGTAGGTTTAATGTATTGGTTGCTGTATCAAATGTAGTAATTCCTTAGCAGTAAGGGCACTACATGTTGGGACCGGGTGTAATCATCTCCAAAGTTCTTGAAAAGTCACCAGAAATTTTACATAAGAGTTTACAAAACGAGAAGGGTAGTAGGCCTGTATAGAGACTATTTTATCTGATGGTTGTTGCTAGTCACTTGCTATTTGCTCGTGAAACTTGCAAAACTTCGACATGCAATGAACAATGAGCGTGACATGCGTGTGTGGACTAAGGACAACTTTTTCAGCATTGCTTTGAAGTGTGGTGGGTAAGAATGTATCATTTCCTGCTGTACATTGACGTGAAGTGCGTGGAACCCAGCTCAAGGCAGTTGTATACAGTGGCAACCACTGTGCTGCCAGCTGTTGCACAGCATTGTGTGAATAATCAGCAGTACAACTTGTCAGGTAAAGTAATATCACTGTACGTCTAGTGTGAATAAAGATGGACAGACTGTAATATGTGGGAGTTAGTAGAGGGCAGGAATTCTTTATTTTTATCTGTTTCCTTCAGGAGACATAACCTGGAAATAGGTGAAATTAACACTAAACCTGCTATGAAGGCACAGGGGTGTAGCGTTATAGCTGTACTGTTTTTTCATTAACCTTTGCGCTAGGTGGGGGTGGGTGGTTAACGCCATGTCCCGGCCACTTTACTACCGGGAATGATCCAGTACCCGTTATGTAGGAAGTTGGGTGGGTCCCAGGGCCGGTCTGGATTGATGTAGAAGATCTCACGCTGCTGGTGTTTGATCCCTGGCCTCTGTGGCCCATAGCAAGTTTCTATACCCATGATGCTATCCCAGCTCAACATGGAAATAATGCCATAAAAATTGACAGTATTGGATGAGTCAGTGTCGGAACAGTCATGATAATGGAGACGGGTATGCCTGTACGTGAAAGTGGCCCGTATGATAGTTTTGTCACTTCTTTTTCTTGGTTTTGTTGTACATGTGAAAAAATGCAGTCACTTCCATAGTGTTCAGGCACTTGTTACATGTTCATGCTGTGCAGTCTGATGTTTTCTGTAAGACTTTTAGTGTGCTGGAGCTACTTGAATTCCCCAGTCATGACAGTTTTCATAGTGCTCTGTTACTGTTTATAAGACGTTATGTTTGTGTGCTGTAGTGTGTGTTAGCTTAGTTCGCTAGTGGCTTGTGTCATTGCAGAAGCTGCTCCCCCAGTGAGTAGCAGCACCCACGCAGTACCTGGAAAGGAGTTGGACTCTCATGGCCTCCCACAGCAGGGTATAGTGCTTTTGTTTTAGAGCATTGCATGGTACATGTTACTTGGACTGTAGCTCATACAGTGTAATGGGTTCAATATGTGTATCACTCTCTGTGACACAAGATATTCAGTACCCCTAGGTGGCCCCACAATTTCTGTTTTGTTGTAACAACTAGAAGTACTTTCTCATGCTCACCACAGAGTAGAAATTGAGCATGAAGCAGCTATTGGCATAGTGGTGACATTGTTTTAAGAGGGAAGTGGGGTTTTTCCCTTTTGTGGGTCCATATGTCCCAGTGACAGAATCTACTTAGGTGATGATGCGCATCAAGTGGGAACGGACTTCGTTTCGTATTTGACATGGCTTTCACCCAACAGGATTTTGTCTTACAGTAATTAATGTAGAAATTTTGTGTATGGTGTGTGAGACTTGGGATTGGCACAGTAGTCGCTATGAACGTTTCTGTTTGCTGGCATGTAGTCTGGTATGAGTTCTAGATTTTTGGACAGAGGTGTTACAGCCATCGTATTTTTTCCCTGTGGGTCGTGACGCTTGTTATTTTCCAGAATATAATAAATAACCGTACCCTCATCTCCATTCTGTGTTAAGCCCACTATCATTCCGCTGCTTCCACTTTTAAACTGCCCCTAATCTTGACACCCCACATTCTGCCCCTCATCTGCAGTCAGTTCGACGTCATTTCCTACTGAACTCTGCCAGTACCACTCTGCTCTAGGACCGCCACCACGACATTGCCTTACACACAGTCCGTGGTTCTGTCCCCCTCTTGCTCTATGTACTGGAACGTTTTCTCTCCATGTGGCTTATTCTTCTACCACAGAGGTGGATCCAGTAGGTCCCTCTGAAATCATATATCTTCCACCGTGCATGGTGTCACATCAGACAAGGTACTGGGCATATTCTGCGTCTCTAGTTCAAGCATATCAAAAACAAAGCTTGATAATTCAAGGTCAGTCTGTGAATTGGTGCATTATCCTTCTGAAGTACATTCACTGCAGTGTGGGCCTGGGCCAGTTGTGTTCTCGTCTGATAGGTCAAGGTGATTGCGGGTGAGTTTGCAAACTATGCATCGTGGAGTGTCACCAAAAGTTCTGTAGCATTGGCAGTTCCACATACACAATACTTGGAACAGTTAAAAAATTTTGAATTTTACTGAAGTGGAAGTTTCTTGATATTTGTGCTTGAATGGAAACAACCCCCTAAAAGTTAGAGCCAATCAAGAACTCTCACCTCTAGACTGGGAAGCAAGAAACCAGTATTGCAGGTGGTTACAAGAATCAGTAGCTAGTGCATACCTTGATACAGAACTCACTTTTTTTCACATGGGCATGGTTTGCTTTAAGTTGGAATTTAAACATACTGCATAACACATAGTGATGTTTCAGAGGATATAATAAATGTTTCCGAGTTTAAAATGAACCACATTATGAATTATACAAAATTCTCCCCAGCAGTTTTGTGTTTAGTCATGCAGCATCAAATTGACAGGTTTATGGTGTTTAGTTTTATTGGGTTTCTGAACTGTGCCTGCCTTCTTGTATTCCAAGAGGACGTATTTCAGAAACTGGATCCATTTCCAGCTTCAGGTCAAAATGTAGAGAGGCATGTGCTGAGTTAGGTCAGTCATACTGAGCTAATCTCAGTCACTCAGCACTGACTAGCTGTTTCCAGCAGGGTCATCCTCATATCTTTACTTCAGTATGGGACAAAACATGATCTGCTTGTAATGCTACATGTAGGACAAACTGCAGAAACATAAGTGTGTAAAGTACCAGTGTTGGTAAGCATGGTGTACGTTGCAGTTACAGCATGCAAGCAATCCTCAATCTGGTAATATGATAAGTTTGTTTTTGCTTCTGCCAAACTTTGCACCTATGTGGTATTTTGTTTTAAAAGTGTTTGAATTATACGGGATTTTGAGGTTAAGTTTTGTATACAAATTCTGGCACCGTGTAGTGTGGCAGAAAGGTGCTATCTGGGTCTACCCGAGGCACTGCACACAGTTGTAACCAGAAGACCATACTGTGGGTTGTATACACTGTTTCTTATATCAGCAGTTTTGCAGCAGACCAGTGAATGGAAGACATAAAAATACAGTTCATGTCTTGGATCTGCTTTTCTATTTTTATTTTCTTTTATTATTATTATTATTATTATTATTATTATTATTATTTCTTACTGCAGTTGGGTTTTCACCCGGTGGCAGTAGTCTTTCACCAGTACAGACACCACAATACAATAACACATACATAAACGGAACAGCACAAATTACAGTACACATATTGGCAGTTCACCCACACAATACAATGTGCCTACACAAATACAATATACCTACATAAGTACAATATACCCACTTAAATACAATATACCCATACAATTATAATATACCTACACAAGTACAATATACCTACACAAATACCATATACCCACACATTACAAAATACGCAAATACGATATACCCATAACTTACAGAAATACGATATACCCATAACTTACAGAAATACGATATACCCATAAGCAGTTAATCTGAAGCAGTTAATGATGGTTCAGTTATGAAGATTACAGCATATATTATTAGTGAAGCTTGGACATACAGGTACTTTAGTACTAAAGAAAAATTTATAAAACCCAAATGTGTATGGACCACCTACAAATTACTAGTCTGTAGTCATTTGGTGGTGGCACAGGTGGACTGGCTTCATTTACCTCACCTGTGTCCACATCAGGGCTCTGGTTTCACAGTCTTCAGTGCTTGTTCAGTGACAGCACATTATCATCTACTGTAACATTTTCAAAACTACACTTGATGTTAAAACCTTGCTGCAACATCTCTGTGATATGATTCAGTTAGGGGAAAAAAGTTAGTAACAATATCAGCAGAACTACAAATGCACACTTGATAGGTTGTGTGCAAGGGATGAAGTGGCCAACAGTCATTTATCAACTGTGGTGCTGTTAGACCATCAATAAGTGAATAATGGTTGTAAAGCCTTTCAGATATACCAAACTGAAATTTTTTTGGCAGGAACTTTAATGCGGGAAAGTATATCGTTACTATGCGGGAGTTGTGGGACTTCAGAAGTCTAACTTCTTACATGGGAGAAGTTTGTATCTGGAAACTTCTATCCAGGAAAGACAGTACACTTGTAGTTAATAATTGTAATACTGGGCCACATGAATTGAGTTCATCTTCTCCACATTAGCCTTTTAAAGCCTAGCGGTAACTTTATGTACCACCAGGTTTAACATTAAAAAATTCTACGTGGTGCCCACATTGCGTTTATGTGTTTTGTACGGATCTCAGAACAAACAGCAACTTTTGCCTCATAAAACATTAAGAGACTGGTTTTTATAACCGAAGTGGAGAGTGTTTACAGCACGATACGCACTGAGTCCTTATATAAAACAGATACGCTTCGTCTTTAAAGGGTTAAACCATAACGTGGAGAAGAAGGATGACTCCCAAGTGTGCCGGAAGTGTGTTGTGCATGATGTAGTAATGTTTGTATACATATAATTTTTATTAAGTTGATTTGGCTTCAGAGTTGGAGATTGTGTAATTTGGTATCGGAACGATATGATTTTGCAACACATTTTTTTAAATTTTATGCTGACTTGCCTCGTCTCTTTTTGGGTACTCACAAATGGAACTTATGAATTTAAATTGGTTATAGAATTCAGCATATTAGGTTGCAAGCAGTTTGGTGGTGTTCTCTGAAAATGGTGTATTCAGTGTTAAAGTAAACAAAATCTGTAACTCATGTATGGTATTCTGGATTGTGGCACCATATGGTTTGTAGTCTCATAGGTGGTTGTGAGTGTCTTGGAGGAATGTGCTGCCTGCATCTTGTTCCAATGTTTTGGAGGAACATGCTGCATCTGTCTTAGGGCAGGAAGGAGAATATTTGCATAAGTGTTTGATTATATAGAAGTGGTGGGGAAGAAATGGATCACATTCCAAACTCAGCATATGTCTGCCCTGACGATAGAGGCAGAATCGTACTCCGAAACATTGTTGCTCACGTGCCAGACTTTTTATTTAGGTGTGTGATTTAATGACACTCCCAATCGCTAACATTACGTAGTGTCCATTATAGATGAATAAATGAGTGCGTAGCATCAATGGAATGATTAACAGGTGAAGCAAGGCCTGTAAATGCCTGGACAGGCCCCTAGGGTTCCAGATTTCCAGACAGTCAGCACATGAAGGTGGTAAGGTTGTCAGCTGTACGTACTGGCTGCCTTTCACCCCCAGGAAATCTTCCTGGTACTAATTTCTGTTAGAGGCTGAGTCGACCCCAGGGTCATAGTGCAGCTGGAAGGATTATGTCAATGTAAATTTGTAATGACACCATCGGGGATTGAACCCGTGACCTTCTGGCTTGTAGTGCCGTGCCTCATCCAACTGCACCACCACTTGCACCCTCAGTGGAATGATACTCATGGGAAAAGTGCCGTCCTTGGAGACATTTTTCTGATTTGCCGCTTTGCTTCACATACATCCCACATGGACTGGCTTGGAATCGAACCCAGGGCTCTGCATGGACAGGCTGTTGAATGCCCAGCAGAGCTGTCATGTGACTGCCTGACCAGACTATTTTGCTGTAACATAGAAGGCTACAGTCTTGTTCTTGTACTCAGCATTCAAAAGTTGATAAGATTAGGCTAGTTGTGTAAGGCTGAAACGTGGGTCCGCATTTTAGTGCTAGACTGTTTCTTGATGTGGCTGTATGAATGTCAGAATGTTCATGTCATTACACAGTGATGTGTTTACCATCGTGGACAAACTCCTCCTTTTCTCGCCATCTTCCAGTAACTGAAATGCATGCATTGTGCAGGATGGTGGTGGTTTTTAATAGGGTGTGCTTGCGTTCTGCTTGTGGTGTGCTGTGCTAGTGCTGATTGTTGGTTTCAGTGTTGTCTGCTGCTAGTCTGCCTGTCACTAGTAGTTGCCATCGTCACCACCGCACTGTGCATCACCTGATGCCGCTGGTGCATCCTTCCCAGAGGCGGCACTCTGTGTCAGGTACTGCCCCCTACATGAAATGTAAGAACAGTTACATTTAAGATGCATTGAAATATGAACTACCACGTTCTTAGTCTAGAATCATCACTGAAGAAATACTCTGTTGTCGGAGCCTAGGAGTCATGTGATGTGATTGATACTGCAAATGTCCGTTATGTCTCTGTACGTGGTTGAACTCCACTGGAAAGGTACCCTTAACAGAAAGATGGAGCCAGCCTTTGAAATGGTGTGTGCCTCTTATCTGCTGAATGGACAGCAGCAGAAGAAAATGCTCCCATGACAAGATTTATGGCACAGTAGAAAATCGCTGTTATGGTGCCTTTGTATAACTCGTAACAGTGCAGCAGAATTTTCCATGAGCAATCCGTGGATCAGGTCATTATAGGTGCAGCAGATGCTGTATGATGACCCCGTCTTGTAACATTTTATTTCCTTCCCCCAGCTGCAGTACAGTGTTTGCCGTGTCGATGAGGCAAAGTTTGTGATAAATGCATTAGACATACAGACTTAATGAATTAACAGGTTTGGCCCTCCACATTTTTTTTTATCATGGACATTCATGTAGGTGAACATACTTTTTTATTTGGCTGGTGGAGACGATATTACTGATTCACAGGGTTTGTGCCCTGTATTCAAGAATGTGAACTGTAGTAAAGAGCATGACTTGTGCAGATGGAAGCACCACATTCTTTGTTGTCATTCCCTGCTTTTGTATGCATTATTTCATTGGAAAGAGTTCGTGCAGACATGTATGTCTTGTATTCGAGAAACCATTGCTAGGTATTTGCAGGGCAGGAGGAGCTGTACAACAGGTGTTGGCTGTGTTACAGCCCTTTCGTGTGTGGGAAGCACGGGTGCGGTTACCCACCAACGTACCTACTCCTTCCCTCTGTCTGAGCCTGGGCCCCACACCCCTTGGGAATCTAGGAGAGGGAGCACAAGTCGAACAGGCAAGAGAACTGCGGGCAGCACTAATGTATGCAGTAGGTATCATGCTCCCTCTCTCTGAGTCTCAAGACATATGTACTAACCCACGTGCTCTTGTCTGGGATGGGTGTTGTTAACAGCACGTGCATCTTTCACTAACCCACATACTCCTGTTAAAGTATTGTGTTAATGGCACATTCTGTGTATCAGTAACTGGCTCTTGTTGTAGGATTGGCATGTTTGTGTTTACATTATGTGATGTATATCTTAACTCATGCTCTTTGCCAGAGGAATTATGTGTTTCTCCTAACATTACTAACTTATTTTTAAGAGAAAAATGATGTCTTAGCATTAGTTTTAGTATATCAGTAACTCTGTGCTGTAGGAGTGACACATTTCTTGGAACTTTACTTTCAGTATGTCTGTGCTGTCTGCCAGAGGAGTGTTCTTTTGTTAACATTACTTGCAGTTTATCACCAGCTCACGTTCTCTGTCAGAGGAGTAATATTACGTTTCAGTTTAACGATATCCATCCCATTGTGTGTAGAGAATTACGTAATTCTATGTATTCCATCTGACACGATGTTTATTATTATTTTCTCCAACTCCATGTGTTTCGATCAAGCTGATCATCATCAGGTGTTTATTTTATAGAAATCTTAACACTCAAGGTAAAAATGTAAATTTTTGCAAACTCTCAAAAATGGTGTAAAATATAAATTACAATCAACTTGTAATTCGTGATGGAGTGTCATTCAATACAAATGATGTGATATATATTTAAAACTTAAGTATTAATCTAGGGTTTTAGTTCATAGTTAAAAGTGTTCAGATTATGGTTAAACCTTCCTCTTTCTCTTTATGCCTTTAAACATACTGACAACGTCCAATATTATTCGAATAATTAGATGTCTGCTTCAATGTATGTCGGTGTAGGCCCTGTTAAGGTTGCATATGTTATAGTATTTCCTGTTGCTGAGTTTATTTACTTCTTCTGTTATGATTTTGCGTTCAGGTCACTTTTTGCAGACTTTTAATTGCTATCAGTATTTTAGTGCCACTTAACAGCCTTATTCTGGGGTCAATCACTTGACCCCAGAATACTTAATTCACTTAATACTTACATATTAAATTATATACCACACTGTTTGGGTTAAATGACACACCATCAAGAATTACAAGTCATAATTTATGTTTTATATCATTTGTGAAATCTCACAAAAATTTACATTTTTGCCTTGAATTTTAATTTTTTTGTATAAAATAAACATGGTACTGGTGGTGGTGGTGGTGGTGGTGGTGGTGGTGGTGGTGGTGGTGGTGGGCGGTGGCGGCAGCGGTGGTGGCTGCCATAAGGATGAGCAGTTTGATCAAAACGTGTAGCATTTGAAAAAATGTTGTCAGGTGGAATACACATTATTATTTATGTAACCTTACTCTTAGTGTATCATGCTGTCTGTCAGAGGAGTGGCATGTTTCAGTTAACATTACTTTCAGTATATCGCCAGCTCACGCTGTAAGAGGAGTGACATGTTCCTCTTTATGTCACTCAACATTGTTTCTGACATGTTTGTGTGTCTTTAACCTTTTAAAACCTAGCGGTAACTTTACATATGACCAGGTTTAACATTAAAAAATTCTATGTGGTGCCCACATTGCGTTTATGTGTTTTGTACAGATCTCAGAACAAACAGCAACTTCTGCCTTATAAAACATTAAAAGACTGGTTTTTATAACCGAAGTGGGGAGTGTTTACAGCACGGTACACACCGAGTGCTTATATAAAACAGTTACGCTTCGTCTTTAAGGGGTTAATAAAGCAGTGTACATTGCCTTGTGGTTCAAGTCTGAGATGTCATCACAGAAATTAATCGTGTATCATTGCAGGTACATTGTTTTGTGAAATAAGAGTCTACACATGCTTAACGTTGAATCTTGAGTGTGGTATTCACACACTGTCATTTCTTCCTGTCGTCGGAACCCATGAACCTGTAGAAAGAGTATGTGGTTCAGGAAAAGAGGAAAGATACTGCTGCTGGCAGTCGATGTGTTTGAAGAAGAGTGCAAAGATCGTGCTGCCTGCAGTTGATTCTGGTCATGGAAGTTTGTTGTTAACACAAGATGAAATATATTACTAAACTTGGAAGTTGATATGCTATTGACCAAAAATTCCTTTATGTTTTGTTGGGGTTAGGCTGAGGATTGGTACTGGTAGAACATGTGTGTTGTAAACTGCCAGGTATCGTATGGTCTTGAAATTGATGGTTGCCACTAAAATGTGAGGGAGATACTGGAGGGTTAATTTCTCTGTATCAGAGTTGATGAATCAAAAGGATAGAATTTTTTACTTCAGGACATGAAGCCATTGAGAAATTTTCTCCTACCTTAAGCACATAATGTGTCTAGGCATACAGTGCAAGAGATTTGTGTGACTTCGCTGTACATGTTGATGATGTGACCTTGGTGATTCCGTACGTGAAATGCTTAAAGAGTGTAATTTCAGTGCCCTTCATTTCCATCAGACAGAATCCCAGTTGCATTTCTCCTGACCACATAGGTTGAGTCTTGTGTAAGCACAAAATTCTTCTTGTTATGATATGTGGGCACTGCAATCCTGTCTTGAGCTGGCTGAATCATCCACTCTGTAACAGAATTCTGTATGTCAGTGTTTTATTTAATGACAGCAATGACTAGGATCATACAGCATCAGCGATAGGGGAGTAAGAGAGTATGAAGCATTGGTGGAATCATCATAATAGGGGAAAACTGAAGTAATTAGAGAAAAGCCTGTCCCACATCTACTTTGTCTACCACAAATCACAAATGGACTGACCTATGATCAAACTTCTGTCTCTATGATGAGAGAGTGGTGACTAAACACCAGAGCTGTGGTGTGGCATATAAACTCCTATCTCATCCATGCCTTTGCCTCCCAAATGCTCTCTTCCAAACAGAATTCCTTATCCCAGACATGTCTGTATTTATTATATGTTGCTGTATTTGTAACTGCTCCATATGCTGAAGGATGTACATTGTTTTCATGCTTAATATGCAGCACTAAAGTTCTTTTCACATTGTAGGCTCTGGACGTGAGCGTTCAGACAGTGTTCCGTCACGCACACGAACGATCAGTGATGGTCCACACCCACTTCCACACCCGCACTCTTCGCGGAATCTTGTCCCTAACTCTGGCAGCAATCGGCCTCACTCAGTATGCTGGCCAGCAGGCAGCCCTGTCAGGTGAGTCCCTTTACATTGCACAGATGCAGTGTGTGTTGTTGAGTGCAATGCGTTGTGACGCAGGACTGCTGTGCTTTTGCAGTCCTGCATCAGGTCCATGCTCAACAGACTCGCCAGGCTCCTCTCTGTCCATTGATGAGGGTGAGGGGGATGGATGGGGAGGCTATGGACATTCTCTGACTCCAGATCAACCTGTGATTCTGGAGGAGAGTTTCAGCAACGATGCCTGGCCTGGAACCGCGTCACTTCGGCTGCCTGTTCGGAAGTTCTCACCTAGCCAGTTGCCCTCTAATATTCCTGCAGGTTTCGCTGGACAGGTAAGAACAGAAGTTGCATTGCACACAATATCAAATGCTAGAATCTAAATGTGATGCATACTGAGGTAGCTAAAATGATGTACACATTTGTTCATGTATGAGATGACAACGGCACATTGAACTTTTGAGTTGCAATAACATGAATTTTACCAGAAACTGTACATCAGTTCGCAACACTAGGCCAACAAAATGCATAGTACTGTTCCTTAGCTGTATTACGATATCACATGGAATCTTCCTGCATGTTTTGTTCCCCAAGTGATCATTGTCAGGGAACCAAATAAATATCTAAGGAACAGTGTTGTGCATTTTATTGGTCTGAGTGTTGCGAATTGGTTATCGAGAATGCATGGAATGAACAATATAAAAACTGTACATCGTTTGATGTACTGTGGTCATATTTTCGTGAGTCAGACATTTTTCGTAGGTCAGTATTTCATCTTGTTTGTTGCACTTTGTATGTTGAATGCAAATCACATTATCTCCACTTGTCTTTTTAGGCATTCTTACAAAGTACAAAAATGTCACTTATATTGAGGCCATGTCTCTTGTCTGTCCATCCATCAGCTGTGCCTGTGACCTAGTTATCAACAACCAAACTGTATAATTTCATGAAATTCAGAAGAGGAGTCCTTTGCAAAAGGTTGTGAAGCAAGCATGAGTTTCATGAACATTGAATCAGTGGCAGTCAGTTCACCTAAGGGCAGAGAAAGTTTTGCTGTGTAGTTTCCATATTTGATTACCAATTTGGCTGCAATTTCGTGTAGATTATTTCCACTTAAGGACACAGAGCAGATGTGGGTTTCATGAAAATCACTGCTGCGTAAGCTAAGGTCTGCTGACAAGCATAAATGAATTTTCTCCCCACAACACTCAGTCTAACAAAATGCACTATATTGTTCCCAGATGTTTTATATTACAATATCACATTAAATACTCTTGTACACATTTTGATCCAGTAAGGGATCGTGACTAGTAGAAGTGTTTTTAACGTTTATTGCATGTAGGCACCATGTTGTGGCTCATGTGGTTTGCTGCCTTCCAGTCATTGCAGGATTCGAGGTTTGGTTCCAGGCACGTCCTGCTGCTGTTCAGTTTTTGGCCCCACAGTGGCACTAAATGCTTTGATTTTTGTTTGTCAGTATCTTTGCACCAATGCTCAGTACCCTGCCTCTCAGTCCACATGGTATTTTTGGTGGACAAAGTGGCACTGGAATTGCCTTTGTTGGAGTTTTTTCGATTTTCTCCTATCATTGTTCCACCATTGCTCCACCCTGATGCCTGTCCAGTACATGTGGGATTTTTGGTGGACAGAGTGGCACTCAGGGTGCTTTTCTCACAATACTGTTCATTTTCCGCTACCAGTGTCATTCCACCATTGCTCCATAGTGAGGCTAGTCCAGTCCTTGTGGGCTTTTGGCGGACATTGTGGCACTGGAGCTTGTTTCTTTCCTTGTATTTTTAATTCTCACCTGTCAGTATTATTCCACGAATGCAACATACTCATTTCCTTCATGTAGCACTGCCACTGTATAATCTTAGTGATTTACCCTGTCATTAAATAACACAGTTTTCCGTCCTTTATTTTACATGAGTGTTAACAGTCTGTCTAGTTCCTGTTTCTCACTTCTAAATTAAAATTTGTAATAAGCCCAGACATGACTTGTTTGTAAGACTCTTTGTTTTGTGTGAGGTCTTGAGTCAAAAACATTTGGCTCTCACATAATGGTCATATGTGTGTTGCAGGATGCGTACAGTCCGCAAGGCTCTTCACCATTGGATCCATTGGAAGGATATGTAAACATGCTACAGCATACTCCAGGTAGATGTGTAATGCCAAGTCAGACTGTACGCCATGTCAGTGTTTAAAACACTGCATGCTGTCATTGCTAATATCCAGGTCCTGAACCTACGCGTAGTGGCAAGTTGATGAACCGTAGCGATTCTGACCAAACAGAAACCATGACAAAGTGTAGTATACTAAATGTGCCAGTATGACTTCCGGTAGTTCCAGAGTAAAACTACTGTGGTCACTAATTGTAATGACTGCTGCCATGTGGTATCATTAGTGGCTGCATTATACGAATTTGCATTCGGTGCTGTCATGAATTCTGTTATGCAAATTTGTCAGGAAAATATGGTAGTGTTTTGCTGAAATGCCATTGGGTAGTTCGCATAAACATGCTTCTTTTTTACACGCCACGTACATGGAAGTAACACTGAAGGCCAATTCATGAAGTTCCCTTTAAAGTGGGCCATCTTATAATTTTGACTATCAGGATAACATTGCCCATGGCCCAATGATTTTGAGTGTTCAGCCTATTAGAGTTGAAGAATAAGGAGTTAAGAAATGTTATATCCTTTATATAGGGCGTGGCAAAGACCGACACAGCATATTAGAAATATGATGCTAGTTGAGTTTCATGTAATCACCATTGTGCTGATACATACCAGATGAAGAATGGCTGAGCAGGAAATTGTCACAAAGTCGTAGAAACCCGTGTATAGCTGCCTGTATTATGTCGCATATCTTGTCATGATGTTATGAGGACCAGTAGGAATTGTCCAACAGAACATCATGAAATTATAGGGGATGAGTAGTAATTTCCCACCAACATATCACAACACTGTGAGGACACCAGCAGTAATTGCTTAACAACACATCTGATACTATGGGGACCAGTATTTATTGTCAAATATTAGATTGTGATGTTACTGGGGACCAGTAGTAATTGCCCAGTATCACATTGTGGTGTTACTGATTGTCCAGCAGCACATGATTGTGAGGTAGGGGACATGTAATTGTCCAGCAGCACATAATGATGTTATTGGGGACCAGTAGTAGTAGTCGTCCAGCCGCACTTCATGACATGGGAACCAGCAGTAATTGTCCAACAGTACATCATGATGTGTGGAGACCAGTAGTGATTGTGCGACAGCCCATCATGACATTATGGGGGACGAGTAGTAATTGTCCGACAGCTTGTCATGACTTCATCAATAGCCAGTTAAAACTGAGCTGAATGTGAATGAAACGTACCAACTAATTAATGTTAATAAAGAAAGGTGCATTAGTTGGTACATTTTATTCAGCTGCTGTAAAGTGCATGGTGCTAACAATATAAAGTTCATAAAAACCCAACAGGCAAAATTACTTAACATCTATAAAAATACTAAAATGAAGCTCCATAAGACCAGTGCCGCCATGTGGTATAATAAGGTATGCAGACAGGAACGACTCACGCCAAAATACATAAAGGGGGAGTATTAGTTAATGTTAACAAAGAGAGGTGCATTAGTTGGTACGTTTATTCATATACTGTAAAATGCAGGGAAATAGCTGACAGTGGTAGAAAAGTTGGAATGACTGAAAGGTTGATATAAGCAGTATCTATTGTTAACACCAGATTCGTTTTAGATGCATGACAGTATTCCTTTCACATTTCTTCAAGTATGACGTGAAATGATCAGATACCATTGTTAACAATTTTTCACTTGTACTTTCTTCAAAAATTTTTTTTTATACAGTGAAACTCACTTAAGAAAAACCCGGTTAAGAAAATTTCCCACCTAAGAAGTCGGGATGAAAAAGCACCAAAATTCTCCCATTTCATTAAAATTACCCTTTAAGAAATTTCCCACTTAAGAAGTAGGATTTCCTTGGAATTTCCAAAATTTTCTTAACAGGGTTTCACTGTATATTGAAGTACCCGCTTCACTAAAACATGCACTTCTTAAGTCAGTATGATCCGTCATGGGGCGAGACTGCACATTCTCTAGCAAGCAGCAGTAGACTGCTGTGTATGATACACACGTTCTCTCAGGATTGTTTTAAACATAGTTGTTAGATATTTGGACACAGTGGACAAAACTTTTTAAATTGAGAGCTGGATACGTAACATACAATTTTTATAAACCTTTCGTGGCCGAGTTTGTGTGTGTTAATACAAGTGTAACTGCATGGTCACTACAAAGTCATTTTAGAAAAAGCAGCCATTTGACCGTAGAACTATTATTTAGAAGTCAGTTTAGTTTTATAACATACAGAAGGTAGATATTTAATCAAACCACTGGCCGTTTGTTTATTTTTCAATTTTATATCTGTAAATGATCTGTTGCTGTATGCAGCATTTCTCATCTTACTGCTGGAGGCCAGTTCAGAATGCAGCAGATGGGCCAAAACATGTAGCAGATTGATTACAGACGGAGGTTTATGCTTAAAACCAGTTTATCTTGTTGGTTTTTGGTATCTTTGATGGACTAGAGAAATACATGGTAATATGCAATGCTATAAGAGGAAATGTTGACTTTGAAAACATATATCACACTAAATTTCACATCATTTATGTTTCATCAGTTTTGCCATCAAACCAAAAACTGAAAGAATGTCTTTTTATGGCTACTGTGTTTTTATTTACCAGTCTGTGAAAAGTTACCTCTATAAGAGGATGCTGCGTGCTTTCAAAGGTCTGTTGACATATGCCATCTCAAGATTCCAGAGTTAAGGTGTTGCATGTCGTGCCACTTCCCCATGTTTGTGTGTCTGGTATGTTGTGATTAACATTCATACCGTGTTTGGTGAAAGTGTGTTGAGTGTGGGAGGGGGGTTACCAGTATTCATTGATTTCTGTTGTTACTTGAATGTACCACAAGTGTCTAGCTCTGTCAACATTCCCCATCTTGTTTCATATTATCTCATCAGGTAACCCATGTCTCACTCATATGTACCAAGACACAGCATGATTTCAGATGTTAGCAAATTCTGTTACCCCAGAGTCTGAGCGCATGCAATAGTTGTCTTTGCTGAAACCAGAGCCATGGTTTCATTTCGCCATCGAGCATATTATTTCAGTATTAACCCTTTAAAGACGAAGCGTATCTGTTTTATATAAGGACTCAGTGCGTACCGCGCAGTAAACACTCTCCACTTCAGTTATAAAAACCAATCTCTTAATATTTTGTAAGGCAGAAGTTGCTGTTTGTTCTGAGATCCGTACAAAACACACAAATGCAATGTGGGCACCACATAGAATTTTTTAATGTTAAACCTAGTGGTACGTAAAGTTACCGCTAGGCTTTAAAAGGTTAATATACAGTAAAACCCTGTTGAGATGTTTTTGAGAATTCCAACAAAATCTGACTTCGTAAGTGGGAAATGTCTTAAGAAGGTAGGACCGAAAAGTTATATTTTTTACTTTTTTGTCAACATACTACACATGTATGCTGAATTTGTATAATTTGCAGCTGTACTAACACATTCTCACCTGTATCTGACCATCTAACCATTTTATCTGGAACCTTTCATTCACAGTTTTATTTAAACTTTCAACTATACTGTCACTGACTTCTCATCCACAAGTTCACGTGTCATTCCAGATGTTTGCTTTTCCTTGAAATATTTCTCAAGCATGGGTCGTCTTGTTCTTTTTTCAAAAACAGTAGCAGTATACATCTTCAGATTCCATAGGTTTGCTGTTGGTAGACCATAAGGTGTGGTCAGTAGTTCAAGGCACTTTCACTAACTCTGCAGTGTCTTGAATTTATTTTCTGGAATTGCCGATGTAACTTATGTGCACACAGTCACCAGAAATGTGTCACAATCACACTACACCAGAACGCACTTATATCACTGCTCATAAATTACATTCAAACACATTGTTGTGTGAGATCACCCACGCATGTGGCGACAGAGTGCTGTTCCCCCAGCAGGGTGGCGTCCACCTCCACCCGGCTTACGCGCCTTGCAGTAGAACTCCGTGCAAGCAAGGTGGAACCCCGGGTGGCGTCAGCTAGTGTGCCTAAACTTCTTCAAGTGTTATTGCCTGCTTGAGTTCCCTCCTAATTCTCTGCCAATTGAAACTTCCACACACCAGCATTGCTGATCGCAGGCTCATGTACATCACAGAACAGCTAGGTTAGGCTTCTGGCATCCCCATAACACTGTTCTGGTCATTGTGACAGAGACCGAGTAGTGGGGACAGACTGTCTGCAGTATCTGCTTTGCAGGAAATACACAACACCCCCACATCATGAGGTTGCGTCATTCCGCTGTGTGAAACTTGTGGAAGTGACCTTGGAGATTAACCTATATGAACTGACTGTGCCATTTGAATGCTCTATTTTGGAAACAGAACAAATGGAAATTCGGGGAAATTATTTAAGATTTTGATACACAAAATGTATTAAATGGGTAAAAAAAATTGTTTCATCACCACCTTTGTTACTTCTTAGGCGGGAAATTTTCTTGTGCAGGGACGTATTAAAAGTGTAAGGTGTAATGTTAATCAAATGGGAGAATTTTGGTGCTTTTTTATCCTGACATCTTACATGGGAAAACATCTTACCCAGGGATATCTTAAGCAAGTTTTACTGTATGTGTATATTACCATCAGAGACAACAGTTTATTATATTCAACACTGCTGTATGTTTCAGTCTATACAACCATCTCGAGGTGTGAGTGTGCATAATTTTCAACTAAGTGAAATGCATTCCAAACATATTGTAATTTGTGAGCTCTCACAAATGTTACAATTACCATAATACTGAAGTAGTACGTATTATGATAATGTACCATTTACGATTTCTTGCAGATTACAGTATATTTCTAATGCATTTCACTTAGTTATAAATTATGTATGCTTGTGCCTGATGACAGTGGTGGAGACTGAAACATGTAGCATTGTTGAATGTAATAGTTTGTCGTCTCTGATGGTAAAATATGTATTAACATTGATATCTAGTCTGTCGTTCGGTGGAGTCCCAACATTTCTGGGATTTTTATCCAAGTCAGTCTCGTCCACTTGGTAGTTTTAAACATGTAAGTCTCTGTAACAGCAGTTGTAGTAATGATAGCAGCTGTCACAGTGACATGAAGGGGAAGTGAAAAATCCCTGTTTCCCAGTAATCATATCCCAGATGTACTCCCTTCTTCAGGATTCAGAATCAGTTGACAATATAAAATGCAAGTGCCACTTGATGCAGTCTTCATCGTGGATCTGTTACTTAAATAGTGTTAATCTACCACACAGGAACAGACGGCAGCACATGTCAGAACACACCAAACTCTTGTAATCACAGTCGTGCCAGCAGTCTGGCTGAGGAGACTTCGAATGGCTATGTGCCAATGGCACCTGTGGATATGGACCCAGGGGAAAGGTGCAACAGTGAAGGTAAGGTTAATGCTGTCTGTAAGGTCTGCCACAAGTGAGACAGAATGCATTTGCCATCATTGAGTAGTGTTATTTGATGGATCATTGTAACTTCATGTGAAAATTTGTATAGTGAGTTGTTCCAAACATTTGTGCAGGTATTAGTAGAATTGACCAAGAAATGCACAATGTTTTTATTTTATAAAACAAAAACATTGTGCAGTTGTCGGTTAATTTTACTAATATATAAATATATGCACGGAAATGAGCTACGTAAATTTGTGCAGGTGTTTTAAGCCTGCCAAGTGTAATGCTTCGTAGCCATAAAATGCATCATGCACTGACAGTGCTTCTGATTCTTGCCTGTGCTGGATGAAAAAATGGTGCGTCCCTCAGTTTTATCAACAGTGACTGTCTTTTCTACTACACGCAGCAGAGTCCTTCCTGGGAAGCTAATAGCCACCCAGCTGGTTAACAAACTACCTGCCTCTGAAGGAACCGGAAGGTTCATTAAGAGTGCGCGCGAGCCCAACATCTGGTCACGTTCTGAGCCAGGTGGTTTCAGTACGAGGCCTCACACCCTGTAATATACATCTTAGGTATTATCCTGCCATCTATGCGTAGATCTCTTCAGGTTTTTGAACCAAACTACTGTATGCATTTCTTATCCAATACATGGTGCGTGCCCCATGCACCTTATACTCATTAACCTTTAACCCTTTAAAGATGAAGGGTAATCTGTTTTATATAAGGACTCAGCTTGTACCATGCCGTAAATGCTCTCCACCTTGGTTATAAAAACCAGTCAATTCTGTATAAGGTAAACGTTGTTTGTTCTGAGATCCATAGAAAACACATAAACACCGTGTCAGTACAGTGTAGAATATTCGAATGTTAAAACAGGTGCGATGTAAAGTTACCGCTAGGCTTCAAAATGTTAACAGCCAAACAGGAAAACACTGTTCCAGTGCTGTAGGTGTAATTTTATTGTGAAGGGGAAAACATTATCATGTATTGCCATCATATTTTTAAAATGTTCTGCATTTATAAAGACAGGGCTCTTTTTCACCATATGTATCCAAAATGCTCATGTACGTATAAAAGTTTGTTTGAAAATTAATTCTAGTTAAAATGTCAGATTTATGAGGGGTAATTTTTCTTGCTCACACCCATACATTTTTTATAGTGCTCCCAGATTATTTACAGACATCTCCAAGCAGCTGTTCTTATTTTCTGTGTTCTCGAAGTGGCAACATTAAACAAATGTGCATATAAAGGCCCTTCCAACAAGTCTGTGTTCCTTCATCAAGCCTTTTATGAAATACATGCACCCTTCACCCCTGCTATCTCATTAAGGTAGTGCTACTGAAAAAAAACAGTTCATTAATTACAGTGGTAATATTTACGTATGTCTTCTCCAGTCTGATGTCAGTTGGTCCTCAGAAATGCAGTTTTATGTGATATACACCAAAACATGGGCTAGCACACAACCCCACATTGCATTCTGGACACTTGGATTTTGTTCCTGTCTCTGTATTTTTAGCAGGACATGCACAAAACCCAGTTCTCGACTCTTAACAGAATTCCAGTGTTTGTTGTGTCCTGTGACAAGCCTCTTTCATTTGACTGATGGATGGGGTTTGTCCCTCTATTATTGTGGTCTGAATTTGAGACACCGTTCACCCCTGTTGTATTAGGTCCCTCACCAATGTCAGTCTGAGTAGTTAGTGTGATAATTTTGAACTGCAAGAGATGGCAGTGATACTCTTTGAGATTGGTAGGGTTGAGAAGGTGGAAAAACAGCTCCTTCATTCATTAACCCTTTAAAGATGAAGCATATCTGTTTTATATAAGGACTCAGTGCGTACCACGCTGTAAACACTCTCCACTTTGGTTATAAAAACCAATCTCTTAATGTTTTATAAGGCAAAAGTTGCTGTTTGTTCTGAGATCCGTACAAAACACAAGCGCAATGTGGGCACCGCGTAGAATTTTTTAATGTTAAACCTGGTGGTATGTAAAGTTACTGCTAGGCTTTAAAAGGTTAACAGGGCCATCCTGTAATGGAGTAAGGTTTGTTACGCAATGAGATTTGTCCACTTACCCCACATGTTTATTATAGTCTCATACTTTGGGCAGTTTGAGAGAGTTTTCCATTCTTATCATAGTGATTACCCTCTGATGATGGCAAAAGCATATTTACCACTATGTTTTCATTTTGTCTTGTCTTTCCACACTATGGCTGTCAAGTTACCCCCGCCCTAGTCTCTGTGTCACCCGCTCCGGTTTTCTTTTCTCCAGAACTTCTAGCCATTGCTTTTCTGTTTGGCCAAACAGTCCCACAGCAGTATATTGTCACATTATGTAATCATCAGATGACTCTGGGGATGATATGTCTGTGTGCAATATGTGACGCACATTTTCAGTCCTTGCAGTAAGTCTAGTTACAGTTGCATTAGGAGCTGTCATCAGGGGAGTCACACATTTCCTATCTTTGCCTGAGTACACAGTCGTATGTAGACCTGTATCTCTTGGAATAACAGAGCTTGTAATTTTCGTGCCAAACGTTTGGGGTTTCTTTGATATTTGCTATTTAACCCTTTAAAGACAGAGCGTATCTGTTTTATATAAGGACTCAGTGTGTACCGCGCTGTTAAACACTCTCCACTTCGGTTATAAAAACCAGTCTCTTAATGTTTTGTAAGGCAAAAGTTGCTGTTTGTTCTGAGATCCGTACAAAACACATAAATGCAATGTGGGCACCACGTAGAATTTTTTAATGTTAAACCTGGTCATATGTAAAGTTACTGCTAGGCTTTAAAAGGTTAAAAATTCCTGTGCTCTCAAAGAGCACATTAATCTCAGATGCTAAATGTTCAGTTGGGGTGTAGTATGTCATTTACAAATCGTTGAGCTTCTCTGTTGACAGTCAGTTGTACACATGTTCATTTTTTTTGTCACTGAAATGCCAAAATCTTGAGTACGTGGGAAGAAAGTGCCACATCATAATGTTTCACAGTGCTGGAAATGAATGTGCATCAGTAACATTCTGTCAATTGTGTTATGTGACACTGATTACTTTGCCACTCTGATGCATTGAAAGAAGGCCAGCAGTGTATGCACGTTGGGTAGAGACTGAGCAGTGCCCTGCTGTACGTATTTTATTGCTTTGCCTGAACAGACTGAATCATTGAGCAGAAAACAGGCATAAAACATGAAACTACAGTACTCAAAAGTCATGTACAAATCCTTTACAGAAGGCTCTAAATTTGTCTTTCGTCCCATATTGCAGTAACTAATTTGATGAAGGTTTGGGTTTTCATTCCCTGGTAAGATCAACGTGGACTGTAAACTTACGCATGAACACTCAGATAAGCCGCTGTTCTTTGAAACGTGAACGGGTTGCTGACCTACACAGCTTGGTGTGCTCATTTACAGTCAGCTCCAAATTTTGTAGCACAATGTACTTTAATGACATAAGCACATACTGTTACTCCATGAACTAAAATTGGAAATGAAAATGAACGAATTTAAGAAAGATCCTAAACTAAGTTGTGTAAAAATAAGTGAAGTGTTCCAAAACTTTGGGAGCAGGTAGACTGATCCATTCTTAGGAGTGTACTGTTTGAATTGTTAGGTTTAAAAATGTAAAAAATACAAGGGATAATATCAGGCACAGAAATTGCAATTTAAAGCAAAAAGAACTCTGTCCGTCAGCAGCTGTGTTTGGGTTTTAATCTCCAGTAATTTGATGGTTAATCAGGTGACCTGAAAAAAAAAAGTCTGAGAAGATGCAGCAAATGAACTGCAATTCAGAAACCTGGTGTTAGACTGACATTGTCACGTGATGGTAAAGCCTAGACCACTGGCCTAGTTGAAAGAGCAAGCTGCACTGTCAAGTAGTGCAGTGTGTTTGGGCTGTAGAGTTCTTATAGTTAACTGAAAGCAGCAAAATCACTTATCTGTATTTTGGTGGCATTTGAGGATTCAGGTCTTGTGGGACATCATACTGTGTTGTTCAGCGAGTGGTTCCTGACATTTCAAAGGATTATGGTGCCATCTTCTTGGACTGAATGCTCCACAGTCCTTAAAAATGCTGAGCACCAATGATCCAGCCATACAGCATAATGTCCTGTGCAATACAATACCATTCTGAGAACCTAAAATCTTGCAGTTTCCCATTTGTCTGTTAGAGCCGAAGGCTGTTAACTGCTTTTTCACACAATGTTAGTCAGTATTTTGTAAGAGAAAACTCTATTTGGTGAAATACGCTAACATATTTTGAGGTTCCAAGAAGAAGAAAATGTTGAAACTTTTTTTTTTTGGCAGGAGTTGACCAGTTTACAGACTGCAGGTTTCCAATCCCTTGCCGAGGCCATAAGGCTTTGTTATGCATTGCCAAGAAGGACGTGATCTTATTTATGCAGCTACTGAGGCTGTACGTGAGTCATACATGTGGAGGCAGAAAATTTTAATCTCGACCACATGGCTTGAACTCTAGTAATGTGTTATGGTAGCCACACAAACTTCTTTTGTATGTGTACAGATGTGATATATTTTTATCACATCTCTTTGTTTTGTTTCCATGTAATGTATGGAGTCCAGATATGAAAAAAGGTAACACAATATTTTGTGAGAAGAGACTGAATTGTACTGTCACTATATTACACAGCAGTCAGGGTACATATTTGTAATATTTTCCAACATATTCAGTTAGCCTATTAAGGTGTTTGTTGCACAGTGTGATGAGATTATTCTGACCATTGCAGTAAAAGCCTGGGTTCAACCCTGACAGCAAATGACAACTTTTTTGAACGTGTCCATCTTTGTCGAAATAATTGTGTTACCTTACTTTTCAGATGTCCCCTGTAGGATGTTGTGTATTGAACACATTGCATTTTTTGGCAGACTATGCTCATGGAGAAATGTCTCCTGCTAGTAGCTGCTCTGTCACTTCTGGAACTCCATCCACAGACGTGCGTTTTTCTGAGTACCACCTTGAGAAAGTGAGCTCATATTTCACTCCAGAAGAGGTTAAGATGTCATCAATGGACCGTCCGACACGGGCGTACTCTGTTGGCTCTCGTCCAGACGTGATGAAGCGAAGTAACAGGTAAGTAGTTCATGTCTGCACTGCTGTTTCCCACTACTACAAATGTAGTTGAAGATAAATAATGTTAGAAATGTTGTATTTATTTTTTGCGACATTTACAGGCTAGACATTGTGAACCAGACAGATTCTTCAAGGGTGCGAGCATTCTCTGTGGGCAGCCGCACAGCAAACAAACTGAACTCGCGGGCACTGGCATATGATCTTTACATGACACACCAGCATCCAGTCCTCACACCACCACACCACTTGGGCCGGCATCATCTGACCACGACCCCCACAGCAGGGGGCAAGAAGTCTCTGTCTGCACCCTTGCTGTGCAACTCCTGGTCAGGAAGTGGTAACTCCCGCCAAAATGCACGTGGCAGCAGCCATTCGTCTGTGAAGCCGATGGATGACCTAATGGAGATGGACTTCACACACAATTCAAGAGGCAGGCCCAAGGCAAGTCGTGGTGGCAGCAAGTTGGAAGACAGGCCATCTGTTATTGATGGCTATGTTGATATGTCCCTGCATTCTACATGCTCTAGGCAGGCTGATGCTAAAGCAGTGAGTGTGGCTGCTGTATCCCCTCCAAAATCAGTCATCCCCACAGTGTCACCAAAGGCTGTAGATCCTCATATTCAGAGACATATAGCCTCCACTGCAGCCAAACTCGCATCCTCATTTATCTCCAAGAATGTTGGACCGTACCTGGAGATGCGACCTGGATCTTCACCACCTACGAAGTGTTCTGTGGCACTGCGGAAGACATCTGCTATAGAGTCACCATTCCGAGAACACATAGTCTTAAGCAATCATGCTATGAGTGCTGGTTTTTGTAATAGTTCACAGAACTTCAGCAGTGTCTCTCCCTACATGGAGATCAAGGATGACCTGTACCAAGACAGTGCTCCAGTAAACGTGGGGTGCCAGTGTCGGAAGCCAACATCACCCATAGAGGAGGAGTATGTTGATATGAGCAAGCCTGGCAGTATCAGTGGTGATGAGAACTCTAGGAGAGTTGTGCACACCGCACCGGTGGACACTCCACAGCCAAAGAAGGTTCCTGATGGTTATGTGGAAATGGAATGGAGAAGCGGCTCCAAGCCATCACAGCCCTTGTTATTGGAGGCTTTTAGATCAAACAGTGAAGATTACATGAACCTGTCCTTTGAGGGAAATGAGAACAGTAGGAGGAAAGACAAGTGCAAGGGTCAGTACAGTTCTCAGCCAATTGCTATCCAGCCTTGTGAACTGGAAGCTGGGATAGCAGGAGGCAAGCCACAGTCTTCTTCCACCAGTCCTGTGTTCTCGCTGTCCAGCTGGGTAGGTGGCAAGCATTCCGCTGATATGCCTCCAAAAATACCACCTCCAGCCTTCCTTCCCCTGCGCAACACGTCAGGCACCTCTCCGTGCTCAAGTCCGAATTGCCCCCTGAGGCGCAATAACATCCTCAAGGCCACCCGACAAGATAGCATAGAGAACAATGGCCTGTTCACTCCAACAGGCTCCACAGGTGCGATATTCCCATTCAGCCTTAACAGCCCAGGGTCACCAATGAAACCTTTCCCAGGACAGCAGGAGAACAAGTCACAGATCCCTTCCTTCATTGAGTTGGCACGGAAATGCCTGTCACGTGCTGTGAATGGAACGATGCAGCTGTCTGATCCACAAGTTTCATGTTCGCCTGAGTCAGCCCCCACGACTCCTGACTCCAGCAGCTCAACATGTGAGCATCCTACATTTGTGAATGCAGACTTACAAAATGACCTGAATAAGGATGCGTCACCTGGAAATCACAATTACGTGAACTGCAGCCCTCCACATCGATCGAAAGAAGAGCCAGTGTACGGAGAGTATGCCCCAATGCGACCTGTGCCAGTAACGTCACGCAAGATTTCTGCCCCTGCCAGGGTTATAAACTTAAAGACTGAGAGCATAGACCTTATGAGCATTCCAGATTACAAGTCTCTTTCTCAGAAGCCACAAAACACTGCCATGTTCTGCCTCAGTGATCAAGTTGGCACACCAAAGGTGGTCACCAGTTCTGCCACTGCACCAAACAAGGAAGCAGTCCAATTTGGTCGACAGAATGTCACTGGATGTGGCGGCAAAGTTGGCAAGGTGGGGACGGTAGCTCGGCAGCTCTCTGGTTCCAATACAAGGTCCACAGAAGCTAGTAACAATGACAGCATCTCCAGGCAGCCATCTGGCTCAAGCCTGGGGTCTGTTGAGGAGGCTGTCTCGAGACAGTTTTCTGGTTCAAGTGTCGAATCTGTGGTGACTGGTCCAGCAGCGGCAGTTTCAGGTAGCTCGCCTGGTTCTTCCCGCCCCCCATCTGTGAGCAGTGAACGGGAGCTTCACTATGCCTCACTGGACCTTGCTCCCAGTGGCTCAGAAGGGGAAGATGGCTCACGTAGTCCCCATGCCATCAAGACGCAAGGATCTCTTACAGAATCCTCTACTTCCTCCCCTAGTCCTAACCCCATCAGCCAGGGAACTGGGGAATCGGCCTTCACGTATGCTGAAATTGATTTTGCTAAGAGTGAGGGGCTACGTAATGTTTCGTATTCGCTTGGCAGAAAAGTGCGGCACTGAGGTGCTGATCGTATTCCGAGCAGTTTGGCAGCATTTCAAACCACTCAGACTGCACCGTTGAGGTGATGTGCAAGTTTCGTCTAAGTAATGGCAAAGTGTTTTTTTTTTTGTACATGGCTGCTGATTCATTTATTTAAAAGTCTGATTTTTTTAGTTATAGTTTGGCCTCACAGGAAGCTGCTAGACTGATTTAATAGTTCCTGATACCAGCCTTATGGTCATTTCCATACAGGGTGATTCCGAAGTAACATTTCCTGAAATCATAATGTACATAGATCACAATTTTATTTTGTTTATACGATCCTTGCAGATCAGATATGTGTGCTGTATCCACCAAATGAATGATGGTATTTAATTTGTCTCTATGCCCCTCTTGTTGGACACAGTTTTCAGAGCAGCCTTTTTTCGGCATAATATTGTTAGCTTTGTACAGGAAATGAGTACCATGCAGTTGAGCTCAAAAGCTTGACGGAGCAAATTGTCATCTGTATCAGAGAGTTATAATCATTAATTATTTTGTACAAAACCATTTCCCTTCTGTTTTATTTCTTGAGTAAAAGTAAGTCCACTTAGAGTGGGTTTCTTGCTGTGCATCTCTCACTTATGAAGTGTTAATGCTACAGTGCATCTTTGAGCATTTCTTTGTGACATGAATATAGCTGATATTTTAGGGACATTTTGCTTGAAGTGGTTGATCTGTAGTGTCCTGGTGCCTACAGTCTAGTCGTCTTAACTTGCACATTGCTTCTAAAGATTATCTCACAGCAGAAGTTCCTTCTCTTTTTTTTTTAATTTATTTGTTTTATACTTATATCACAACCCGGTGTTAAGTTGCAGCTGGTCAGTCGAAGTCACTTGCATGAGGTAACAGTATTTCAGATTGAGCTGAAGTGAACAAATGAAGGCAAGTGGCTTTGTGTGGCATTTAATATCCACCATGAGTGTGCCTTTTACTAATGCCTGGTTGAAGGCACAGTTTTCCATTCACACCTCATTCAGTGAAACTTCCCTCTGCTATGAGATATGGTGAATACAATTTGTGTGTGTGTGTGCGTGTATGTGTGTGTGTGTGTGTGTGGGGGGGGGGTTGACTGGGGGCACTCTTCTTATGTAAGTTTTCTGTTACATGTGATAACTGTTCTGCCAGTGCGTAACTTTGCATTTATCATGTTTAATGATCCGCAGATGTGATCAAGTCATGCTGAACCTTCCCAGTGTGTGTCCCCACTTTTTTTTTATCAATAAAAGACATGAGATTGTAAAAATGTTTGTTATTGTGATTTGTGTTGCCACTTTGCTATATATACTGCCACATGCTGAAACTAATGGGTAACTGACATTTCAGTGGGCTAGGTATCGGTAATAATGGTGGGCAGAGGTTACTGCACTATGCCAGACACTTTTGTCATGTGACGCAGTGTGCAGGGTGCCTCCAATTGTAGGTGTAGTGTAGGTGATCCAAAGTTTCCTAGCAATGAGGCTTCTAACATTATATCAACAGTCTTCTTTGACTGGGCCTTCAAAATGGACAGGGAAGGTGTATAAGGTCAACTTTCACCACAAAAAAGCAAACGAACTGGTACATGTTTTATTTAATATGTACCTGTGCTTAAAAGTCTGAAGTGCAGGAGGCATATGAAGTGACTCATGATGCAGTGGCCAGTGTTCCCAAGTGTGTGGAACATACGGTGGAGGATTCTGGTCGTCTGGGATATTGTATGCACTGTCAGGTGTGGATGGTATGTACTGTCTGCATTGTCGGAGGTCAGGAAATCCATGATGACCTCTTGAGCCTGGAAGATGAAGGCAGTACATTCCTTCAAAATGTGGGAAACTGTTCACCCAGCAGTGCAACATCACACCCCAGAAGCATGGTGTCATAAATTACAACACTCATATAAACCTCAAAACTTGTGTATACAACGGATTGTGATGAAGGCAATGCAGCAGTTACAGTCATCTCTCTCTGCACCATGTGCAGTGCCAACCCACCTTTATTAGAGATTCCTAAACCAATAATATATTTTGTTTTCTTATTTGTGTGTAATGTAGATCCATGTATATTTTACAGATCGGAGATGCTACCCAGTAAAGGTTAAGAGCTGAAACTGGTTGCATTTCTTTGATATCCCATGTATTTGCGTGTCTACAGATCCATATCCTTGTTTCCATCATGATTGGTGGCATTACCATTAGGGGGTAATGTGTATGTCAGTACTTATTTGTATTTACCATTGAAGACTGTTTGTTGCATTGAACAATGCTCAACAGTGCTACAGGATGAAGTCCATCAAAATAAGTATGTACATATTTGTGAGGTATATATTTCTAGGTTGATCGGTAATAATTAACACTAGTAGTGTGTATGACGATATGCTCTTCTTTTCATTTATTGTGTTCTTTCTTCACAGCTATTATCCTTTCTTGTGAGAGACATGGACAGGGGGAGATGTTAATCAGTGGGATATGTTGTCAGTATAATGGCAAAATTTGGACGTGCAGACTGTTATGTACCACAGCAGGAGTTTTGCCAACTCAAGAAGGTTCCTTTGTGCTGCTCATAGCACCTGGCCTGTGTACATCATATGTTAAGGACTGATGCTGTTTCACGTGCATAGTGTGTCCTGTATATGACATGTTTTAGACATATAGTATAGTAGAAGCATTGTAGGTTAATAAATATAGGTACACATGCAGACCATGTTCAGTGAGTGCCTCTCACCATGCTGTGGCAGAGGAAATGGCTTATAAATACGGAGGATAACTGCAAAGATACTGAATAAGCAGTACTGACAGCTGCTAATGGGTGGTCCTCCAGTTTGGGGGTTGAGCATATGGTGAAATTTGCTCACTATAAGAAAAAGCATGTTACAAAATGTTAGAGAGATCATTGGACTTTACACAAATTTTTTGGATCACCTAAGCAGTTGAAAATGGACATAAAGATTTGGAACGTGTAAAGTTATGAGTCTCTGAGGTCATGTTTCAAGAGAGTCGGCAAAGTTGGCATTCGCGGGAGCACGGGAGGTCAGGTGGGACAAGGGTGGCACCAAGCCAGCAGAGGATTATATAGTGGTATGGGGGTAATGGTGTGATACTGTTCTTATGAATAGTGATCCCAAACTGAGAATGAAAGTGATGACTCAAAAGACAGTCTGCAAGCAATCGGAGCATGTATTGTGTCAGTTCCTAAAGTGTGAACCCACACTGATCAGCAAGATTGCTGAGAGAAGCTTGAAACAAAGTGGCCACTCTGCTTGAATAGTGTCTAGCCAACGCTGGGAGAGTGAGTCTGGCCAAAATGCAGCCACTCGCAGTCGAGATATCAGGTGATGAGGATATTGTGTCTTTACTGTTGGAGTGGTTGATATCAGTGGATGTTACAAATAAAATATAATTTTGGGTGTCTCCTTTAACCACAAGGGGAGTCCACAGAATGCTTACCTGACATTCACAGAGGAGATTCGGAAATATGAACAGTTCCACAACTTTTCGTGTATAACTTCCAGCCACTCCTGCATATCTAGTGGATTTAGTCCATCAGGGAAAGAAGTAGAAATTTTCCTAAGCATTACACCAGAAGAGAATATGCTAGTTACTTTATTGTAGGGGTTTTGTAAGTGTAGAGACATTTTAATATTTCAAACAGCATGGCGTCTGGCATCTGGTTCCTTAGAGTGAAGGTTTATGCATATTTCCTTAAATTTTTGGCAGTATTTGAGTTACTCTTCCTTTAGCCACTTTTGCCTGTGGAAGCTAAATCATAAAAATTACCTCCAAGACTTCGTTGCATCTGATGCTCTATTGTTCATGGAATGTGGGTTCATTGTTCACAATTGGCATTAATGATTCATCGGTTTTGTGTAATGATTACAATCATTTTCTTACTTGTACATTCTAATAAAATCTGACAAAAGAACTGTATTTCGAAGTCTTTGTGAATGCATAAATGCAAAACAGTTCAGTGTTAGAGCAGAATGAACGTGCGACCTTATTAATGCTGTCATGTGACGTTGGCGACTTCTGACCATATGGTGGAATTACACATGATCCGCCCCCATATTCATTGTCCAGGCGAAGTTCAACAGGGAGACTAAAAACTCCCGATTTTGGTTATTCACTAAAAAGTACCAACAATGACATGGCTCATATTTAACCTATTATGACCCAGAGTCTTTAGAGGGCAACCTTCACTCCGACATCCCTTTAGGGACTTTGGGTCACATAGGTTAAATTTGTGCGTTGTTGGTACTTTTTAGTGAATAATTCAATATAAATGTACGATGAAAACAACGTAGTGAAGTTTCCCGAATTTTAAATGAAACTAAGCGGGCGTGTTTATAACAACTTTCTGCCTAGTGCACAGTGCCAATTCCGCTGTATAGCTCATTGGCTGTGTGCTAGCTGTAAGCAGTACGTTCTCAGTGACATGTTCCGTGCCGACTACAGTAAGCAACACTCTGCAGTTGTACACGGTCAGTCCTTTGCTGCTGCTATAAACTCACATGCTAGGTAAACTTGGACAAATCAGCTTCAGAGATGTGCAATATGAAAAAAGGAGAACTCTGGGGAAATAGACAAATCATGCGAACAAGCAGGTGCTCTTGCCAGACCAACTAGTCGATAAGAAGACCTAAGGAAAGTTACAGTAGTAACATAAAGTATAACATTTTTCATCCTGTCCAAATGAAACGTGTATCTTGCACTGCTAAGCCAGAGTAATCATTCGTTCGTCCATTGCACCTCTCCAACACTGACACGTGTGCTATCTCTATGTCTCAACTACCACGCAATCCTCTTTCCCCACCGATTTTCTACCCATCGCGACAGTGGTGGCAACAAATAAAAAAATTATGTCCCCGAGAAAAGCCAGCTGTTCTAATGGTTTTGTACGTTGCCAGGTTTGCTTGTTTGACATCTCGAAGGTTGGGATTGATGTACGGTTTTTGTGGATAAAGTAGTCGTGTAGGCAGTTAGGTGTGACCTGAGGAGGTGTTGGTGAATATGCGTGTGTGGTGACTTCAGATTAGTGTTCGTTAGTGCGTGTTGTAAATATTGTGGTAACGGAAGTACATAATAGTTGGTGATAAAAACTTAGCTGATAAAGTGCAATATACTTTTTTTAGGCTTGGCATGGATTTCGGAGGAAAATATAACTTCAAGAGCCCAGGTAAGCAAGCAGATATGTATATTACATATTGTAATGAAGTAGTGCTGAAATTGTTTCTTCTTGAAAGACATCCCGCAGAATTTAACGAGTAATGACATGTTGCACAATCAGACGCAATTCTTGAATGATATTCGTTTGTGAAACAAATTGTTAGGACATTAACCCTTTAAAGACGAAGCGTATCTGTTTTATATAAGGACTCAGTGCGTACCGCGCTGTAAACACTCTCCACTTCGGTTATAAAAACCAGTCTCTTAGTGTTTTATAAGGCAAAAGTTGCTGTTTGTTCTGAGATCCGTACAAAACACATAAACGCAATGTGGTTACCACGTAGAAGTTTTTAATGTTAAACCTGGTCGTGCATAAAGCTACCGCTAGGCTGTAAAAGGTTAATATGATGCTGTATAGGCCGACGTACTGACAGCGTCGTTAAATAAACGATAAATAAATAATAAATAAATAAATGCGTAAATAAGTAGGTTGTTAATGGCAGTAACTAAAATATCGTTCATCCATTACATGTATAAGGTAGTAATACTGAAACTGTATTAGTGTGTCACATACTGTTTGTTGTTTGATTTCAGCTGTGAAGAGGTTGATGAGGGAGGCATGTGAGTTGAAGGAACCCACAGAAGAGTACTGGGCCCATCCTCTGGACGATAATTTGTTTGAATGGCACTTCACAGTGCAAGGGCCTCCAGGCACTGACTTTGAAGGAGGCGTGTACCATGGTCGAATTCTACTTCCAACAGAATACCCTATGAAACCTCCAAATATAATATTAATAACGGTAATTTTACATTATGCATGTGTAATTGTTATTGTCACACTTCAAGTAATATGTGCTGCATGTATTTTTTCATACAAAGGCATGCTGCTGGGTTGCGACACTGTGTAGATTCATAAAAGGTTATTGCCAGTTTGAAGAGGAACCTACTGCCTCACTCTTCACATTATAATATAAATAAGGCACTTTAGTTTAGGTGACATACATCCTAGCATATGGGCCAGGCTAGCACAGTCAGTATAGCAACTTGCTATGGGCTGCATAGTCTGGAGATTGAATCCCAGTAGGGGAGAGACTTTTTATACCTGTCTAGACCCAGCGTTCTACACAATGGGTCCTGGGTCTCTTTCCTGGGGGGGGGGAAGTGACCAGGACAAGGCATTAACTGCCCACCCCGATCTAGCAGCGAGGTTAAAGGAAGAGTAGAGCTATACTTCTATTCCCTCTGTGTGCCATCATGGAGGGTTATAGGTGAAGTTTTACCTTTTATGTCCTGTTATATTTGCGTGTGCACATTCAAACTTGTTATTGTCAGTCTTTTAACTTCAAATCTTGGAGTAAGGGAATGTGGAAGATGATGTTGGAGCTGAAAATCTGACATGTGTATTCTGTTTGCTTCTGTACAGTGTGTTACTGTAACGGCTCGTGTTTTTATCTTTGCTGTCATGTCAAGATCAGCTGTGCAGTCTACCCCTCCTCTTCTGCATTGTTTTGCGTAGGTAGCGTGCTCGAGTGCAAAGCTCAACATTTCCTCGTGTCTTTATGGCATTATGCGTAATTAAGCTCAGGGTTACTTCAGTTTTTATCATAAGAGACAAAATTAATATTTGGTTCAGAATTGGTGTACTGAATCATTTACTGCGGCCAGTTCTGATTATTCAGGCCTTGAATTTTTAGATAGAAAGAAAAACATTTCGGTACAGAGTTTTAAATTTTGTATTACCAGGAGGCAGAAGCTGGGATTGTGTAGTCAGCGTAGTGCCTATGCTATGGGCTGGATGTTCTGGGTTTAAATACTGGCAGGGGCAAGAGATTTTCTCTTGTGCAGAGCATCCAGACTGGCCCTAGGACCTACCCATCTTTCTGTTCACTTGCTGTTGGGTAGGCTGTGCCAAGGCAGAGCTTTGGCTGCGGTCATGTCATGGAGTCACTGGGCCACTTGCAGTACCTGCCTTACATATCTCTCCAAATTGACTATGTTCATATCAACACTGCAGCCACTTGGTAGTACCTGCCTTACATACTTGTCCAGATTAACTATATTCGTATTATCACTGCGGCCACATGCAGTACCTGCCTTACAAATCTCTCCAAATTAATTGCATTTATGTTAACGCAGAGCCCATAATCATCCTGGAAATTTTATGTTGTTCATTTCTGTGCCAGTAGTTATATTATAACAGAATTAAAACAACAAATAGGCAATATTTAGTTTTATTTCACTTTGTTTTTATTTCAACTTTTCCCTGACATGTTTCGGCATTTTTATTGCCATTTTCAAGGGGGTTATGTTAATTACATAAAACTTCTGCATGCTCAAACATGTGACTCTTAAAATGTCTAAAATATCTAGAATTAACAATTACAATTCTTCTAGGAGCTACAATTCTCTGAATTCATGAGGCTTTTCTTGTTTTCTGTTATTGTAATGGCGCTTATTGTGGTGTGGTATCTGTAATCTATTATAACATAAGAGTAAAATTGTATTTCAATTTTTACATAAAAAATCAGTCAACAGCCAACACTATTTATATTTCTTTATTTAGAACATGAGCAACTAGTTTCGGGCTGTCATGGAATATAGATAGTGTTGGCTGTTGACTGATTTTTTATGTAAAAATTGAAATACACACGCCAACGGGGATCCTGAACATAAAAATTGTAAAATTGTATATTACAATGGAAATCTTTAACTTTGATATCCTATTGTGCTCAGTTACAAATATAAGAATACATACAGTTTTCTGTAAATACAATTATAGCCCTTATGACTATTTTATTCGAGCAACATATTTTGGGTATAGTCACCTTTAGGCAAGCCTCTTCAACACGCGCGAACTGTATGTTGTACAGTCTGCTGCATATCATACTCCGAGATCCCAAGTCTTATACGAAAAATTGTATAAGAAATGGAATGTATAAACAACCAGTTGCTGTAGCAGCATATTGTGTGAACATACAGGAAATCCATCTGCAAATTCTTTTACAGTTTATTTTAGAACCTATGTAGAAAGGTTTATTGTTTTAACCTTTTAAAGCCTAGCGGTAACTTTACATACCACCAGGTTTAACATTAAAAAATTCTACGTGGTGCCCACATGCGTTTATGTGTTTTGTATGGATCTCAGAACAAACAGAAGCTTTTGCCTTATAAAACATTAAGAGGCTGGTTTTTATAACCGAAGTGGAGAGTGTTTACAGTGCGGTACGCACTGAGTCCTTATATAAAACAGATACGTTTCGTCTTTAAAGGGTTAATTACTGATTCTACTTCTTACACAATTTTTTGTGTATGATATGGGATCTCAAAATATGACTTGAGTAGGCATTGTATGCTGCATACCACTGCTTGTGTTGAAGAGGCTTCCCTGAAGATGATTAAATGTAGTTGAGACATGTTGCAGGTTAAGTGGTCATAAAGGTAACAGTTGTGCCAACTGAAAAAGTCTGTTTATTTGTATATTTATCCTGAAAATGATAGAATTGAATTTGGTATTCACTGAACATTCTGCTTGGTTTCAGCTTTCTATTCTCAGAAATAATCTTTGAGTTCAGCTCTGCTGAAGTAAAGATTCCAAATTAGTAAACGTTTCAAATCAAGACATGTTGACATTCCCATGGACAGCCCTGTTTTGCCCTCCTGTACATAGCTGCTGGTCTTAACAGATCAGATGCCTAGTGTGCAGTCTTTGTGGTGCAGTCACAGGTTTATGGACTTCTCTTCTGTATTTCATGGGATACTATGTCTCCAGAGTGTTGCTGAAATGACTGGACTTCATGAAAATCATTGTTTCATTCCTCTAGCCAACTTACATATGGTGTGTAGATGGTCTGGCACGTCCATTTACCCATCACAGGTTTCTGTGTTTCGCATTGCTTGGTCGATAACTTTCCGAGTATGTCTATGCAGTAAGCACCATCTCCATAGACCAAATACCAATCTCGTTTTCAAAAAAAGTATGTTTTTTGCTGGCATCAAAATTTTCAACAGTTTACCACGTAGTGTGACAGTCCTTAAGAATGAAAAGGCAAATTTTAGATTAGCCTTAAGAGCGTGCTTACATGCACACTCCTTTTACCCTCTAGATGAAATTTTTATGTGTAGAGATTATCAATGATACTGTTTTTAAAATGTTTTCAGTATTTCACACTGTAAAAATTTTATGTATTTATGACTTGTTCCACGTCCTGTCATCTTTATGACACACTCGTGGATCCATGGAATATATGTATATGTGCATTAACCCTTGACACTCGAAGTAATTTGCGCTGCTACTCATTTAGCACTCGGCTTTATTTTCTCCATTTTACTCATTTTCTTGTACGCATAATCTTCATAAGAAATTACTTATGGCCAGACTGAATTGGTACTAGGTACACTGCATGGTTTTTCTCATTGAAGACATATGGCAGAAGCTATTTGAAGTGTACAGACAGCAGTGACATGCTAGCTATGGGAGCTACATTTGGCGGGTGGAGGCTGCAGCTGGGGCCTCAGCATGGGAGAGGAGAGGATTAAAGAGCTTAGATGACAAGACATAAAACTAAAATAATCTTTGATAGTAGCATTTTCTCCATGTAGAACTTGTAGCAGCTGACAGCATCATTAACCCTTTAAAGACGAAGCGTATATGTTTCATATAAGGACTCAGTGCGTACCGTGCTGTAAACACTCTCCACTTCAGTTATAAAAACCAATCTCTTAATGTTTTATAAGGCAAAAGTTGCTGTTTGTTCTGAGATCCGTACAAAACACATAAACGCAATGTGGGCACCACGTAGAATTTTTTAATGTTAAACCTGGTCGTATGTAAAGTTACCACTGGGCTTTAAAAGGTTAAATAACACACTTAAGAAATAACTTTCCATATGGCACAGTGGGCCGGAATGCATCAAACCCTGGCCGGAGTCTAAAGGAGCTGTGTACATGTAATATGTGAGCATCACCTGTGTTCCATTTGAAGGAGATATGTGCTCTTGTTCATAATGTGCAGGTTATGCCATGAACTGGCCAGTCTGTGGTTGCCTGCAGCTGGTTGAGTGTTGGGGTTAGGTGAAGGCTTGCTTTAACAGGCGTTAGATGATGTTTCACAGTACTGTCTGGCCATCCATTCAGTACTGTGTGGGCTACAAAGTTGTGTCATGTATCAAATAGTAAGTATAAGTATGCAAATATTTTTAGTGCTTTCTTTATAGTTGTTAACAATCCAGCATGTTATCTCCATCTAAAAGCGTTTCACTAGACTTACAGAATTATTTCCACAGACTTCCGTTCTCATCTTGTGATGACAGATACTTCAAGATGTGGACAGTGTAGTGTAGAAATAAGTGGCTGGCCACTTGGTCTCTTTTGGTTTTATCACAGTGCAGTGAAAACCTGTTACGTGGTCACATTTCCCACAGTAGTGTAATGGCACATGTTTTGCTCAGTACTGGTGACTGCTTAAGGCCCATATAAGTTTGTGTGATGCAGTTCAGTTGTCTGTAGGATGTATTTATTTGTGGACATATTTAAAGAGATGTGCTGATAAAGACGCTTTTGACATGCTACAGCAGTTTCATGGCGATTGCTGTGCAGAGATGCAGCATATATTGGACTGTTTCTGACGTTGAGGGAACTAATAATTCTTTTGTTTGAACCTACTTGAAAAAAGGTGACAGACAGTCTTCCATTCCTGTAATAAGGTATTTGGAATAGAAGGAAAATTACTGTCGAAAGGTTTTTAACTGAACTTTTCCTGCCTGTGGAAGTTTCTGTGTTACTTCTCATGTAGGATGCTCAAAAGCAAGTGAAAAAGTGGAATGCTTCGGGACACATTCTGAGCTCCGGAGTTACCTTGGGTACCATAAAAGACCCCGTGTTAAGTGGGTCCCTGTCCCCACAGCATGGCACATCCTCGGGTTGCAGATGGAGGAATGGCTTCCAGTTATGGAGGGTAGCTGCAAATACATTTAATAAGCAGTCGTGGACAGCCGACAAGGGGTGGTCCTCCAGCTTGGAGGTTGGGCGAGGTGCTAATAACTCCTCACTGTGAAAAAGTATGATGTTACGAAACATATGGACAAGCCTTGGACCTGGACCGCTTCTTTGGTATGACCCCAGAGAGGTGCTAGCTAGCTAGCTACCTAGTTAGTTAGTTAGTTAGTCAGTCAGTCAGTCAGTCAGTCAGGTAGTCAGCTAGCTAGCTAGATAGGTATTTTATGCTAGTTAGTTAGTTAGTTAGTTAGTTAGTTAGTTAGTTAGTTAGTTAGTTAGTTAGTTAGTTAGTTAGTTAGTCAGTCAGTCAGTCAGTCAGCTTGCTAGCTGAATAGGTCTTTTATGCTACCTAGCTTTTATGCTAGTTAGTTAGTTCGTTCTTTCGTTCGTTAGTTAGCTAGCTAGCTAGTTAGCTAGCTAGTTAGTTAGTTAGCTAGTTAGTTAGCTAGCTAACTAACTAGCCAACCAGCCAGCTAGCAGAGAAGACCTTACACTAGACTCACAAACAGGACAAAGCACAACTATTTAAAGAAGTGGTGACAGTTTCTGCCTGAGCCTAAAAAACGAGACATGCAGGGCAAGTTAAGCAAGGAAATGTAGACATAACATCTGTTCCTTGTGAAAAAACACCGCTCTGCTTCATGAAAGCAGAACTGGATTGCCACCACTATAAATTTGTCAGGTTGAATGCAAAGGAGAAGTCCTGACATCTTGACGGACAGTATTATAAGATCTGGTATCCTGTCAAAAATTCATTGCCAGTTGCTGATTCTTTGTGTGAAATAAGGTATCAAGATGTTTCTGACCATACAGTTTCACACATAGTTCGTATGTATGAAGTCGTTCTTATTAGTGTTGTGAGAAGAACATTCAGAAGTTTGTGTTGGTGTCCGAATGGGGATTTTATGGAAGCAGTGGTTATGGTGCACACAAATGGTGTTTGTGTGGAGAGTACAGTGGTGGAAGTTTGTTTGTAACATAACTAGGTCCAGCGAATTGCATGCCTTATCGTTGAGGGAGTAGGAAGTGGTACAGTGTCTGAACCCATGCCCTTCTACTTTACTTTTCAGACCCATGTGCCTGCAGTTTAGAAAAGGGATGAGTAATTTAATTTGGAAGGAAAGTGAACACATCAAAAATGAAATGAAACATCCATGTTGCCATTCACATGGCCATGAATGGGCAGGAGTATTTTTTATGAACTTTGTGTGTTATGTAATGATGCTGTCAGTTAAGATTTTGCCACACCGGTGATAGGTGAATGAATGGGTATGGAGTGTTTATAGGATGATGCAGATGGGGAAACCAAAGGACTCAGAGAAAAATTTGTCCTTATTCCACTTTGTCCACCACATACCCCACATAGCCTGGCCTGGTATTGAACTTGGGCCTGTGCAGTGACAGGCTGGTGACTAATCGCATGTAGCATGACATGGCTTCAGTTGTTGGTGGCAATGACTGATAAGACGGTGTGTAATGCTGTCGCTTAAATTTCATCAGCCCAAGTGCGTTACATATGCAGGGCATCTCTACTAATGAGTAACACTGGTGTGAGGCGTGACATTCTGAGAGAAGTGTAGTTGAGAATTCAGGTCCTCTGGGATTTGTCACTATGTCACTGGGTGAGTGATGCCCGACGTGTTGGAGCAATCTCAAGAACCGCTTACCAAATGACATGGTGTCACATTCCAAAGGACTTGGATCTTCAGCAACACTGCTGTTAGAACCTAAAATCTTGCAACTGTTTTATTCCAGCCCAATGGAAGGTTTGAAACCAATAAGAAGATTTGTCTCAGCATCTCGGGTCACCATCCAGAAACGTGGCAACCTTCGTGGTCCATCCGCACGGCTCTTCTAGCTCTAATTGCCTTCATGCCAACTCCAGGTGGTGGAACTATCGGATCTTTGGATTACACCCCAGAGGAGCGACAGATACTGGCACGCAAGTATGTAGTTTTGGTAGCAGGGTGATTGTAGCTGCTTCTACACTGGACTGTGCCATGGCCAGGCTTTCTGAAGAAAATGATAAAAATTAAGATAATGCAAGAGAATTCCATATTTGATTTGTATAGGTCACAGCTGTTTGAATGTTCGAGTTGTGGTAAAGTTGCAGAACAACTCTTATCATCTGCGTCAAAGCCTCGCACACAACAAGAGCTGTCACCTGTGATACAATATATATTGGAGAATAAAAAATACTTGGACACAGATGGGTGGAAGAATACATTTCAAGGTCATCATCAGGAGGTAGGTTTTACTGATACGTGTTTTACTGGTGTGGTATTTTGTGTTGATGGTGGAGAGTTAGTAGGTTAGTGCAAGGCTTGACACATCCTGGGTACCAGGTCACCATGGCATAAATAATTTGCAGTTATGTATAAGAAACAGTTAAATGGCCAACAATGTGTATCACCACACTTTATTCAATCAAGAGGCTCTTGACTGAATAAAGTGAGGCGATACACATTGTTGGCCATTTGACTGTTTTTTATACATAATTATTTAATATATGCCAACGGGGGATGTCCAATATCAAAATTATAAATAATTTGGGTTTGTGCATAGAATTTTGGAAGCACGTATCATAAATTAATGCCCCACACGCCTCAAAAATCCTGATCTGACAAGCATGTTGTTGTTTAACCCTTTAAAGACGAAGCGTATCTGTTTTATATAAGGACTCAGTGCGTACCGCGCTGTAAACACTCGCCACTTCGGTTATAAAAACCAATCTCTTAATGTTTTATAAGGCAAAAGTTGCTGTTTGTTCTGAGATCCGTACAAAACACATAAACGCAATGTGGGCACCACGTAGAATTTTTTAATGTTAAACCTGGTGGTACGTAAAGTTACCGCTAGGCTTTAAAAGGTTAAGAGCTTGCTCATGCTGAACAAATAGTCAGGCATCTGGAAGCAGTTTGGCATAATATGAAAGCGTGTGGAACTGTTAAGTGAAGAAGGAGCAGGAATTCAGGTGGCAGGTGGTCCATGGTGTTTTCCAGGTTCATTCTGTTTGTGTTTTAATGTCAGATAAGGAGTTGCAATATGAAACTTTGTAATTCATATCCAAGGATTTTTAGCTTTTCATTTTGATTTTCTATATACTTCAGGATGTTTCTGATAAAAAATCGCAAAATGTGGTACAGTTTTGGAAGAATATTTGTTCTTTATGAATACATATCTTATGATTTATTAGACACACACACACAGAATACAGAGTACAGGCAGGAGCAGTAGTGCAGGTTTTAAGTTGTTGGGTGCTACAACGTCCATCCACAAGACAAGAAGCCAGGCTCCTTAATTTCTGAGCTGGTGCCTAGGTTCAAAGAAAATGTGCCTTGTCCTGAGTTCATGTCAAGACCCGCTGGTTGCAGGAAGAGGAGCAGCCTGTGGGGGAGGAACAGCAGCCTAGCGACAATGAACAAGTGAGGCAGCGAGTGGGCGTGTCCCAACCCATGCAGCCACAGTTACAGCATGCCACCACTGGCACAGTTAGCAGCACAAACGGCAGTTACAAGAACTGGTTGATGTGGTTCCTTGTGGCTGCGATCATGTTCCTCATCTACAGAAGACTGTTTCTCATATAGCCATATCCTGTCCAAATTGTAACTTTTCCAAAGAAATTCTGTAACATATAATATATGTATATATGTGTATATCTTAGTCAATTAATGTATGTAAAATTAATACACACATTGAGAAAGGCAAGAAGTAGCACTTGTTAACAGAAGGACAAATTTTGATGGTTGGAATTTTTGTGCGTTGCTGTGTTGCGTGTTCTGAAAGGGAAGATGAGGGTTACTTCCAGAGGGTGCCTCATGCAATATGTGAAATAGCAGTACCTGTTCACATGCATCTGTACATATACATACATACATACATACATACATACATACATACATACATACACACACACACGCACACACACACACACACACACACACACACACACACACCACATACACGCGCGCGCGCGCACCTATGTATCTACAGACGCATGCGCACAAACATGTTGCTACTGACATACAAGAACTCTTCACCCTAGTCAGCCTTGTGTTTCTTTTTATATTAGTTGACAGACTTTTATTTGAACATGGCCACAATAATCCCCCCCCCCCCCAGTGCAATTTGATTAGCATTTTGCTTTTTGCAGCACTAGGAATTACACTTCACAGCATCTGTCAGAATGCACACACAGGCATATTGACTTTCCCTTCTAGAGTGCATGTTACTGGTGGACACAGCGAGTGGCTGTAAGTGCAGTGTTTGCTGCATAAGAAGTTAGATTTATGAAGTCCCACCAAAAATGCTGTATTAATAATGGTATGTTTTCCTGCATTAAGGTTCCTGCCAAAAAAGTTTCCAACTTTAAAAGTTCATTGTCTTTGTGATTCTGTACAAAAATTTACTGGGTATTACATTTGAAAAGCTTCACTTCTTGCTGGTCTAACTGCACCACAGTGGATACTCGATTGCAGACCACTTTGTCACTTGCGGAGGACCTGTCAAATGTTCATTTTTGTTGTTATATTTTACTAACCGAAGCACATCAAGAGGATGGTACAGCAAGGTTGTAACGTCAAGTGTGATGTTGAAGATGGTGTTCCAGTAGATGATAATGTGTTGGGAGTTGATAATCATCACAAAGCTGTGTAACAACAGCTACAGTGTGGACGCAAATGGGGTAAATGAAGAAAGTGCACCTGTGCTGCCATCAAATCACTTCGGACTTGTAATTGTTAGGCAGTCCATAACGATTTGTGTTGTATTAATTTTTCTTCAGCGCTAGAGTACCTGTATATCCAAGCTGCCCTGATAGTGTATGCTGTGATCTTCATAACTGAATCATTATGAATTGCTTGGGATCAAAATAGATAAGTAGATCTGTATTTTTACGCTTCCCTTGTAAGATGTTTCCCTACATAAGAAGTTCTTTTTTGGTGGTCTGTTGAAGAAATCGTGTGCAGGAAATGCTTTGTATCCAAGCATTTCAGAGCTGACACTGGTGAACGCTGTGGTTGCAGTGGACACTGCGATGTGCAAGGTGTGGGGTCATAACCAGTCACTGGTTGCCACCGTGGCAGTGAACATGCTAAAGCACAGAGAGACAGCAACTGCCTTACCACTGGAATCACCTGTAGCTTGCATGAAATCATAGCCATGTCACGACTGGTGTACGGACTGTGTTGTACTTGCGTGCACTGCCGTATGGGTAGGTTGTACGTGTCTGAATATTTCAACTGTGGAACCATTATGGTGAGATTTGGATGTATACACTGGAAATTGTGTTTTCTGTGCAAGGTGCATAAGGGATTTTTTATGGTAGTTATTGTATGCCACATTATTGACTACGGGCATGCAGTGACTGGCGTCTTGCAGTGCAGCGATTGTGGAGACTGTGCGTGCAGTCGCACAAGTGTTCTGCCTATATCTGAACAGTTTGTAAGATATTCAAGTTGTGTTGTAGTTCGCAGGGGTCGACTTAGCGCAGTTACAGTTCAAAAGGATGTTACGGTGACGGGATCCTTACAGACAAAGTGCGCAGAGGTAGCTATACTCACCTGTAACATGAAGAAAGTGAAGTTAAGCGAATGTACAGTGTAATTTCTATTGTATCTGTGGGCTCTTATGCACACGGTAATGAACTGGGTTCTCCATGGAAGGTGGATAATGTCCATTGTTCCCTCTTAAGCTGCGCCGGTGCGCGGCCGCCCAGTAACTGTAATGCTACCGCACACACTGAATTGTTTCCGTGCAGCTGGAATTTTCCAATTTTCATTGTAAATATTCTTATTATGCATATTACAAAAGAACTTTTAAAGTGCCGCGCAGTCGTCAGGTCATGTAAAATTTTCTGCTCACAGCAGCAGCAGGTCGGCGCAGCTGTTGAAGAAACAAGAGGGAACGTTGGTCATTGACTGCTCGCGCGAAAAGCACTGACAACGTTGTTCTTTGTAATTGAAACCCACCACCGCGTGCGTTCACGTGTGTGTAGGTGTCTTTGTGTCCGTGCGTGCTAAAACACCCAGAAGATAAACACACTTCCCAACTATTGCAGTGTCTGTACAACGCGATAAGACGAATGGCAGCTGAATTAGAAGCCCACTGCCATAACCGTGCCTTACGCAAGGACGTGTAGGCTATAATAAGACATGCGATGTACGTACAACGTGACGCTGAGGCGCCTTCGCGTAACCACTGTTGCCGTGGAAAAGCAATAAGTATTACATATTCTGGGTGTGTGTCTGTAGCCTTAATTGAATCCTTTGAAGGTTTAGACATTTTGCATAAGGGAAACGTCACTTGCCTGTTCGGGGTTCGAACCGTGAATAGTCCAGTTCGTAACCTACTCACTACACCGAATGTCTATGTATGTAGGCCTGCATTCAGGTCTACATGTTTATTAAAACAGTGCTCTGAAAAACTGATGTCTAAATTTCGTGTTTTGCTATTAGCTGTTAAAGGCAGCGTGCATGGTTGGTGGTGGATACCAACGTTTCTGAAGAATGTATTGCCTCCATCTGCAGGGCAGCTAAACAACGTCGTCATCTGTAAGGTCACAGGATGTAGAATGTGTTTCTATACTTTAATTTTTAGGGCATTATGAATGAAAAGTCGTAAAAATGTGCTCATTGGTTTTGCCATGGGTCGATCCGCATGTCCGCATGTAACAATAGTGACTGCAATTGGTTCATTACTTCTGCCTGGGACATCATGTGTGCGTGGCCGAAGGGAAATGGAGGGGACTCGGACTCCATGTTTGCCACATGGTCAGTCGGCGGCAAGTCGCCACACAGGTAACATCGTTTAAATATTATTACATGCGGAACGCAGCTGGGGCCAAGAGTGCTTGGAAATGGCAATGGCGCAATATAGGCGGGCAGTACGGGCACTCGCTGTGAAAGGAACGTTGCCACGTTGGATCATTGTAGGTCAGGGAAATTCGGAGACATTAAGGTTAGTGAATAATGTTAACGTTATGGAGGCTCGTAACTGAATGACTGATGTAGCAACTGTGTTGATGGAGGGGTTGGTGGGAGCGTGTAGTGGGGATCGACCGTCTGCCGTGCGTGCAGGCAATGGAAATTAAAGAAATCAAAAGCAAAGATTTAATCAAAGGAACTTAAATGCTGGCACAAGATCCGTGACAATTGGCCGCTTCACCCTGTTAGCCCCGTACCCGACCTTATCAAAGAAAAGGATAATTGACTGCAGAAACACAGGAAGACCTTGAACGATCAAAAGTAGAGGTGGATGGGGAGCGTCTGCTATGGCCGTCCCGATTGTAAAAGTCTAAGGGGTGGTAAAATGGGACGCATAAGAAATAGTTTAAATTAAATAGTACCCTTATAGTATATATCCTTCGTGCAGTTAGCAATATACAGACCAAGATTTACTCCTACTGCACTTGCGTGTCTCAATATAAAAGCTATTCATACGTGTTTCGGCTGATACACGTAGACATCGTCAGGGAGTACATACAGAGTTCATATTTAATTACGAAAATATAACCTTGTCCAAAGGAAATGTACATTGTACATTCCAAAGTAAATTACAATATCTTCGTATGCTATTGAGTAATCACATATAAAATAAAGGTAAAGCAGTCCCTGTACAGGCTGGGACAGGCCCTGAGGGTTCCAGGAGTTTGAGCTTCCCAGATTTCAAGCGAGTCGGTACATGAAACTATTAAGGTTATCGGCCATACGCACCAGCCGCCTTTACCCTTCAGGAGGTATCCCTGGTACTCATTTCTGGCAGAGGCTGAGTTCACCCCTGGGCCATGGTGTGGCCGGAAGGATAATGTCAATGAAAAATTCCAATGACACCATCGGGAATCGAACTCGGACACTGCCTCAACCAATTCTGCCACGGCAGGCCCTCCATGTATAAAATATAAAATATACATAACACCATTAATAAAAATTTATTTGCCTCCTGTCACCTTCTTTCCACATTATTATGAAGGCCTGTGCACCGTGTAGGTGCGTATACTGCTCATTATACTGGTTCAGAAAGCAGCTGCTTGGAAGCAAACAGTTTTTATTAATTGTGTTCTGCATTGGCCGATTTTATTGTATATAAGATATTATTTTACAAATGACTGTCCACTGCATAAGAAAATACGGTAATTTACTCCGGACAGCAGGCTGCATTGTACCTTTACCTGGGACAGTGTTACATATTCTTAAGTTAATATGAACTTCGTGTGTTCTCCCTGACGGTGGCTCCGTGTACTAATCGAAACATGTTAGAGTACCTTTTGTATTGATATATACCAGTGCAATAAGTTGCCTCAGAACTGCTAGCCTTCCAAACCCCTGACATTTGTGTGGAGGCGAGCCTTTTATTTGTTAAGCCAAGCTGTGCTTACTGCCCTTTTTTAGGCGAAAAGAGAATACCGAACGGATCCAGCATGTGTGTGTGTTTGAGGGCGCAGCCTTTCAGTTTTTGAACCGTGTATCCGATTTTCACAAAATTTGGTGTAAACGGTGTTCCGTTAGTGCCGCCTCCAAACCCGCAATTTTCGATTTCCTACCGTCTATAAAAACAAAATGGCGGTCCAACCAACTTGAATGTTATACCTGAGGGTGCATACAGTAACTGCTGGGCTTTAGTACCTTAAACTCACTTACTTATGGTTCTCTTAGCGGTGTTACGGAGGACTCAGGTCTACCGGCATGGGACGCTGCTCCAGCAGGGCCGATATGTATGGCAGAAAGCCCCCGCGACAGGCATTTAGCTTTATGTGTTGTACCCGGAAACGCTTGTTCTTCCTGTGTCCATTGCTGTCGCGATTCGAACTGCTACGGTCTGTTCCTCACCCCTTCACAGTGATCGTCATGTTTGAACACGAAGAGAACGAAGTGTTATCTCTGTGTGTGCTGTGTAACGTTAATAGCATTCGTTAGTTCTGTCAAGCAGAGCAGTGGGCCAGTCTACACGTTGCCGTGAATGTACGAAACATCCTCGTATATAGGCCTGCTTCGGTACTAGAACCTGATTTAGTAGTTGCTGGGATCAGGGGAAATGAATTGTTTTTAACAATATGCTTCATTCATTACAAATTATTCTCGAAGTTTATAATTTTTGCCCTTTCCCGCTTTAGACCCTGCAATTTTTTGCCTTCCTAAAATTAGCGTCACTGTTGCCATCTGTGTTGCAATGTCCATATATAATCACGTGTTACGCGGTAATACATTTTCGATGGCTTAAATCTTGAACGTCATTTGTGATGCGGTAAAACCGAGTCTGTTAAAAGCTGTGGTGAAAATACGGAACGCAGCGCAGTAATTTTATTATGAAACGACATTAACGGCTGTTTACAGCGTCGTGTCCTTCGGATGTCTGAAACCTGAATAATGGGAACACATTTCTGATTTTCATATTAAAGTAAAACAGTGATTTAGGAATAAGGAAAACTGATAAACTGTGTGTTGTGGAGTCCAGTTAGTTCAAGAAACACCAAAGGGACACTTTCTGGCCCCGATATGTGTATGGCCCGATATCAGTAATATTTTTACCTAATATTGCAAGATATTTTTAAGATTATGTACTCACATAAAATATTCATATTTTCCAAAAACTGGTTTAAATAAGAATTAACTTCTGCTATATATAAAACAGATACGCTTTGTCTGTAAAGTTTAATAACGTACACGTGCATTGTTTCACCAGGTTTTGTAACATCTCAATGTATTTATATTTCGTAACGCACCTCCCTGAGGATAGCCACATGAGTGGCCGAAACATGTAGAAGGAATTACGTCGTTTAGACGATATTTTCACAAACTTTTGTGCATTTGCAGGTTGTAGCCCGCACATGTAACAAGTTACAGCCTTAGCCATGCGGCATTCTCTCTGACACGTCAGAAACGCGGGTAGTCTAAACAGGTTAGGCAGGCGCGAATTCGAAATTGATTCATGTACGTACGTGATCGTAGAATTCCACGCCCTGAATCAACGGCATCTTGCATTCTGCAAAGCAGTCAGCAGCGTGTCATATGCAATCCATCTTCCATCTTCAGTGTTTTACTTTCTCGTCACCAGAATGCAAGATAAAACCGCAGTAGGGCTATAGTTGTGCGAGATGTTAGTTTTGGGCTGCTGGGAGAGGAAATACAAGTCTGGACGTAGTAGGCAGGGCGTTAGCAGCAGTACAGTGACAGAAGTGGTGCGTGCACGGTTCCAGGGCCGGATTAAGGGTGGGGGGAAGCCAGCCGGTCAGTACCTTGGGGCTCAATGTTGCGAATAATTTGGGCGCTAAGAGGTTGCAGGAATGATTGGAATCGTGGTGCCAGGCTGCACACGTGACGGCTGTGTTAATTGGCTTGTGTGAGGTTTCCAGTCATATTTCGTTACTTTCATAGTTAATAAGTTTATTAGTTATCAAAATGACTAGAGGAACGGAATCTAGGGAAAGCAGACACACAAGAAACTGGGACAGCATTTTTGTAACTCCAGGTTGGAATTTTATAGAAACTACAAATTAGTGATTTATTATTTCTTATTTAGTAAGTTCTAAAGTTCATCATTTTTTACAAAATTATGGTTGAAATATATATAATGGATTATTAAATATATTAACCCTTTAAAGACGAAGTGTATCTGTTTTATATAAGGACTCAGTGCGTACCGCGCTGTAAACACTCTCCACTTCGGTTATAAAAACCAGTCTCTTAATGTTTTATAAGGCAAAAGTTGCTGTTTGTTCTGAGATCCGTACAAAACACATAAACGCAATGTGGGCACCACGTAGAATTTTTTAATGTTAAACCTGGTGGTACGTAAAGTTACCGCTAGGCTTTAAAAGTTAATACTAGGTTTTAATAACGTTTTATGGCGCTTGGCCAAATCACTGGCGTCAGAGCGAGCTGCGGTTGGAAAACATCTCACACTGCTGGCACTGGCCTTCAGAAGGACACGACAAGTGTCAAATTATTCTTCTTCAAGATGTACTCCTTTCAGGTCACTTGAAGAAACTACAAAATTCACAAAATATGGACTCTAAAATTAGAAAAATTTAATCTAAGAATGTTGTACTGGATTTATTTGAATAACTACGAGACCCATTTGATTTACAGAGCAACTGAGTTTGCGAGCAAAATTTGTCGATTCAAGAGTTCAAACATCAAATATCGAAAGGAATCTGTTAATGTGATCAGCCCCGAAAACTCCGGAATTTCCTGAAAGTCTGTAATTCCATCCTTGAAGCGTTCCCAATCAGCCCCCTTCCTTCCCGTTCCCTCACCACACTTTTGTATATATTCCTTGCTGTGCATTGCCGCTGCTGCTGCTGTGCCATCAAATTGCAGTGTCACTGGTTGGTCTCGTACCCAGCTAGGCACAGCTGCTGTACTTCCCTACGGTCTGGTATCCACCATAGGTGTCACGGTTCACGCTACAACAGCACGAGGTTGGCACAGTTTCGCGGAATCGAACTGCTAGGATAGCGGGTAGCGTGCCTCCACCACAGAATGTACGCACTTGTTGTGCTTAACTGGGCGGGCCGCATTCGGTTGGCTGTTCCGATTCACCTTCTGAGGCGCTGGTTTGGAATGGAAGGGTGTCGGGATTAACTGCCTTACTGTAACAATACACACTGAAAACCCATATACATATATTACAAAGAAACACAAGACATAGCAGCTGTGGATGATGAGTCTAACCACAGACTGCCACTGGGCTGACACACTTCCTGCCCATTGGAGACCACAAACGCACCGACACTCATTACACTGCAGTACCCTTAACCCTTTAAAAAAGAAGCGTATCTGTTTTATATAAGGACTCAGTGCGTACCGCGCTGTAAACACTCTCCAATTTGGTTATAAAAAACAGTCTCTTGATGTTTTATAAGGCAAAAGTTGCTGTTTGTTCTGAGATCCGTACAAAACACATAAACGCAATGTGGGCACCACGTAGAATTTTTTAATGTTAAACCTGGTGGTATGTAAAGTTACCGCTAGGCTTTAAAAGGTTAACAGTGTCAAGTTGTATTCAGACTATACTTGACAGAGAACACCCTGTGCTTCGATTACAAAGAGCAATAAATAACTGTTTATATGGTCCAGCGCATAGCAGGAGTGAAGTGGGTATTGGCTTCGTCGTGAATGTCCGTCCGTCTGTCCGCAGTGGGTACCGGGATTCTTTGCCCAGGGGTAAAGCGGCTGGAGTGTGAAGAGCGCTGAGGTTAAGAATGAGTGGAGCTGGCCGTCATCTGCCCGCCCTACGACCCCCACTTCTCTCGCACTATAGGCTGCTCGCCCATCTATGTCCAATTAGATTACCATTTTGCTATACAAAAGTAACGTTGCCCCTGTGAATGCCATGAAGTCATATGGGGAGTGGAGGTTTAGCTCCAATTATTCTTAAGCTTAAAAAAAGTTGAGATGCGTGGTCAGCTCCACAGCCGGGCCGCTTTACCCTTCATATCTGCTGAGTAGGCTGGGTGGACCCCACATTCGGTTTGGACGCTTTGGAGAATAAAAAATGGTTTTTGTCGTTGCCTGGGACATGCAGCGCGTGGCTCTGTAACTGCATTGCGTGAGGTAATTCGACTGTGTCAAGTACAGCACTCTGTACACGTGTAGGTCACCGAGTTTTTATATTTGCAGTTACCGAAACGTCGCCATGTGTGCTTAACTTTCCTGTTTTGCATGATGGAGGTGCCTGTTCGAATTCTCGTTCGGAGACAGACTGTCCAGATTGAGTTTTTTCGTGGTATTCCTCGGTACCTCCAAGTAAGGACCGGACATTGCCTTCAATTAGGTCACGCCCGGTTCCATTGACATTCTGGTCGGGTTATTATTGGCCATTAAGTCTGTCCGTCGGCAGACATATAGTGTGAGCTAGTTACAGCAATTAACTAAGTAAGTAAGTAAGTAAGTAAGTAAGTAAGTAACTAACTAACTAACTGCCTGAATATGTAACTAATTATCTAGCTAACTAACTCTTTGGAGCACGGTCCTTCTTGACAAGCTAACAGTTCCGCAGCTAGTCAAGAAATTCCCCGCATTTTATGGCAGCCAAGAGTTCATTACAGCACTTGCAAGAGCCCGAAACCTGTCCCTATCCTAAGGCAGCTGAATCCAGTCCATGCCATCTAGTAGATCCATTTTGATATGTTCCCATCTACGCCTGGGTCTCCCAAGTGGTCTCCTTCCGTCAGGTCTCCCTACCAATATCCTGTATACATCTTTCCTTTCTGCCGTACGTGCTACATGCCCCGCCCAATCCATTCTTCTGGATTTTATCACCCGCATAATATTCGGTGATGAGTACAAATCGTTAAGTTTCTCGTTATGTAGTCTTCTCCACTCCCCTGTCGCCTCGTCCCTCTTAGGACCAAATATCCCCCTCAGCACCCTATTCTCGAACACCCTCATGCGTTTGTTCCTCCCTCAGTGTCAGAGACCAAATTTCGCACCCTTAGAAAACAACAGGTAAAATTATAGTTATGTATACCCTAGTCTCTATATTTTTGGATAGCAATCTGGAAGACAACAGATTCTGCACCGCATGGTAGCAAGCATTCCCCAACTTCAGTCCGCTCTTAATTTGTTCATGAATGGAATTTCGAGTTAAAGCATCACTAAATCAAAATGTAAATAAATGGTTATAAGCTCGGTTGAGTGACTTTTAGCGTTTGTGTGTGTGTGTGCGTGCGTGGGTGCGTACAGTTTCGTATTAACCACAATTAAGGAACTGTTTCATTTTGCCCGCTTATGTGTACACAAAACGATCACTTCACGTGCACAGTGAGTGTCATCATACAGGTTACGGTCCAGAACAGCGGTTTCGAATTATTTCCAACATGAGGGCCCATTGTTAAACTAAACAAGGCCGGCAGTGTAGGTCTCACCTAACATACAGGCGCGTTCGCGTAACCATTTATGCCGTGGAAAAGCAATACTTATTCATACTTACATCAGCTGTTACCAGTCACACCTGTCGGAATGCGAGGGTGTTTCTTCAGTTTGTTAGTTGGATCACTCTAACAAAATTAACAAACGAGTCATGACAGAACTAATCAGAGAACATAAATTTAAATTAATGTGCATGGACAAGCAACTCGTACACACTGATTAAAAACAAATATTCCAAATTTTTTTTCACGCCCCGACATGTTTCAGTGCTTCAAACCATAATTTTCAGGGGGCACTGTATTTTAAAAAACACCTAAAACACCTTTAAAACTCTTTAAAAGCACTCAGCTCTGTTTGATATTTGTCATTGAATACTGGTTTTTAATGAGCGTGAACGAATTGGTTGTTAATACGCATCAATCTGTGTAGGTACGTACACGGTATGGACAGTGTAAAATTCATAAATTTAAATGTTTACACAAAAATATGATTCTCACGAGTTTATTATGATAATATACGGCTAACGTGCTACTAATAAATTAATTCGTGGAAAAAAAAAGTTACCTGGTGGGGATTCGAACCCGGAACTTTACCACAGCCCATGCGAGTTCAAGCTAATTACGAATAACTAAAGCAGAAAAAGTAAAAGCGAAAGTTGTAATTGGGCTGAGTGGAATCCCACGACCATCCTGGCGCCCGGAGTGGCCGTACGATTCCTTTGGTCTGCACTCAACTACCCCTTTCACTTATGCAGTCTCAATGGGTATAGTTCATGCCATGGCGCCTTAACGATCTCGGCCATTGAGGTTACACAGTAAACGACGGTTATTTTCTTGTACATATGGTGATCTGAGGCATTTAATTTTCGCTATATTTCAGAACTGCGAAGAATCTTAACATGTTATTTACTTACAATTCATTGATGCTGAACGCGCCAGCAAACTAATATACGAATGACGCACATAAGTGAAAAAAAATATTTTTTAATTATCTATGTATTAAATACATTCCGTTGTGCGCTATAGATTTTCTTTTGTTAACAACGATCGGCATTTGTTACCAACTACCAACCTATGAAACGCAGCATCCCAGAAGCGCGAATGCCTAGGCTACTTCGCTGGGGAAACCACGAAACTCGCGTGTGTTTAACTGTTCAAATTACTGTATTAGTAGTAGTTTGTATTATCAGATCGTGTTTATTCGATTGTGCCCATCTCTGCTTTCATGGAAAATAACAGTTCAGGTTAGGATGTTTGTCCGTTCGTAAGGGTGGTACAGTCTGCTTATATACTGCGTGAGTTTGGTTATAATTTCAGGATACAGGAGTTTGTTTACAGTTCAGTTTTGGTTTCGATGAATGTGGGTACAAATGTGGATTAGCGTTAATTTCTAATAATGTCTAAAGCATAACATATGACCACACATGAAGTGATTAGTACCTTCAAAATCATGTTGTAAACTTCATAGGCTTCTTTTAAGGTTAAGTCTTACAGTCTTGCCAATATTTAAACAGTTTGTGTGAATTAAGCATTAATCTGTGCAGTTAAATATTAAGTGCCCTTTCATATATCGTCACTACAGTTTTATAATGAAGATGAAGCAATAACATACACCCACAAGTAAGTACAGCTGCTCGTTCTGAAGCCTTCCTGTCATTGTTGTGCGCCAGTACTGGAGGGCAGGAACACACTTGTTAGCAGTGCAGCTGGTATTATTGTGGCTCTGTGAACGGCTATTGCAGTCCGAAATGCAGACATTGGCAACTGTTAAATTAGGGAAAGAAATAACATTGCATTTAAATTCATTGCCACTTAGTGATTTCGCATGAAGCAAGCAGTGGCATCTTTCAAGAACACACGCGTAACTGCAGTTAAAGTGACCATTTCATTTATTCTGTGCCATGAACATTTTAAAAAAGTTATTTTTCAGCTTATTATCATTGCTATTCCTGTTCACAAAGTAATGCAGTGTCGAGTTACAGACACAATCATGTAAACGGGTGCAAAATCGTCACATGTGTCCGGTCTGTCTTGTTTCTGCTAACACTAGGATCAGAAATTGTTCCTTGGCGTCGAGTTCTAGAATATTTCCTTATTCTAGGCTGCGAGAAAGTAAAGATGTGAACAAGATAGGCAATGTACTTATAAGGTAACACTGAGGCGCGTTCGCGTAACCACTGTTGCAGTGGAAAAGCAGTAAGTGTTACATATTCTGAGTGTGTGTCTGTAGCCCCTCTTTTTTAGCGGTGAAGGGCCCCGCAGCAGACGCTACGGACGCACCGCAGCCTTGAGGCTTCTTGTGCAACCCTGTGATGAAGATGATGATGATTATTATTTTTTTGTCCTTTTCCTAGCAATGGAGCACCGGTGGAATGAAATTGACAGGGGAAAACCGAAGTACTCGGGGAAAAACCTGTTCCAGTGCCACTTCGTCCACCACAAATCCCACATGGACTGACCTGGGATCGAACCCGGGCCTCCGCGGTAGGAGGCCGGCGGCTAACCGCCTGAGCCATGGCAGTGTCTGTAGCTTTAGTTATACAGCATGCAAAGCGCATGCGCCGTATTATATTGCCATCTGTGGCCTGTTTGGCTGATATTTTTCCACATTATCTCATAAATGGCAACGATTTTCGAGAAAAGAAAAGTTACTGAACATAAAATGTGTGTTCTGATTTTCTCTGCAACTTTTGGCTGGAACATGCCTCATTCTAAGAAGAATTCAGCGAGATATTGTCGTAAATGTACATAGGTCTGCATGTAATGTACCCGTTATTCTTGTCAGATTTTAATGAACTATGAGTGTTCTCGACAAGTTTAAAAAAAACTCGAATGTCAAATTTCATGAAAATCCGTCCAGTGGGAGCAGAGTTGTTACATGCGGACATACACACATACGTGACGAAGCTACTAAACCGTGTTTCGCAATTTTTCTGGAGGCGCCTAAAATATTTCGCGAACCCCCGTATATTAATAGCTGTACTCATTTAGGTTCGGTTAATTTAAAAATACTTAACAACAAAAAATAGAACACTGTTGCAAATGTAAATGAATTCACATTTTATTTATCACGAGGTGCGAGACATTTTCATCTTTTCGAAAACGTCCAGGCCTAGAATGCGCCCCACGCAGCCTCCTATTCAGTGAGAACTGGGATTTTTTCTCCGGGATAAAGTGGTCGGAGCGTGATGTTGACCACTCATCTTTATCTATCGTCGAAGGGAAGAATAAGAGGAGCTGTTTCTCTTCTCCCCCTGTACGCGTTCATGGCAATGACAGGGACAACGTTACCCTGTGTTTTAATAATAATAATAATAATAATAATAATAAAAGAAATACCAAGAACTGGCGAACGAAAGACGTGTTATGTGGAAGCAGGTTGCAGTACAAGTGGTCCCGATAGTAATTTCAGCTACGGGAATAATTCCAAAGTTACTGTCACAAAGTTTAAAGAGACTTAACCTGCACCCACAAATGCAAAAAGTGGTAATCCTTGGCACATGTTCAATTGTAAGAAATTTCCTCAATTACACATAAGACCACCGAGCCTAATCCTGTTGATGATACATCCCAGGATAGGTGAATATTTCCCAGCTAAAGCTGAGAAGTAAGAAATTCGCATAATAATAATAATAATAATAATAATAGGTTATACAAAGAAACAAAACGCCTGCTGTAGGAGAACGGCTCCACCTCATACCTAATGACTTCTGGCATCCGCCGTGATGTAGACGCGATGTCTGCTGTTCTGCGATATTACGCAGCGTTCAGCGGTAGACTGTACCGACTTTTCGGGACACCATTGGGTCCGATCTTCAAGGGTCAAGACGTCAAAAGTTGGAGTTGGAATCTGTAGAGAAAATTAAATCACACATTGTATGTTCAAGGGTTTTTTTTTTTTTTTTCGAAAATCGTGCAGTTTATGAGGTAATATGGAATAATGTGGTACAGCCAGACAGGCCACAGATGACAATATAATACGGCGCATGCGCTTTGCATGCTGGATAACAGGCTACACACACACACACTCAGAATATGCAATAGTTAGTTCATTTCCACTCCAACAATGGTTACACGACAGTGCTGCAGTGTCACGTTGCAGTACGTTGCCTGCCTTGTATTGCCCAGTGCCCCAGGCAGTGCTGGCTCAGTCCTTAACCTTACGGCATGGCCGCTCGGTCTCACATCCTTTCCAGTTCGCCATTCACAGATCTTCCCACCATTCTGAGCTGTCGATAGGCAAACATCACCCCTGC
>BLKM01000732.1:0-69301 GCA_013340265.1 Coptotermes formosanus | reverse complement strand
GGGGGGGGGGGGAGGGCAGTTGGTTAACGCAACACCCCTGTCGTTTTACCTCGGGAAAAGAGACCCAACGGGCCTTAGCCAGGAGGGTGGGTGGGACTGGGGGCCAGTCCGGACGGGCAGGGAAAACCTCGTCCACACCGGAATTCGATCCCCGAACTGTGCAACCCGTAGCGAGTCGATAGACTGACAGCGCTATTCCGGTTGTGCTGCTCTGTAGACATGGCCGTTAAAATAGAGAACAATACGTACGATTCTTTATGTAAGAGGGTTTTTCTGTTTTCCAAAGCGTCCAGACAGGCTGTGACACACCTAGCCTGCTATTTAATGGATACCGACAGCTCTTTAGTCGGAGATAAAGCAGCAGGAGCATGAAGCTGACCATTCCTCTGCATGTGGTGCTGAAATAAAGAACGCCCCTTCCTATATGGCGCAAACAGACCACGTTACGGTTACAGTTCCTTATGTTGCTGCCCTGTGGGCCGGCTGCCGGTGCGTAGAGTGCTTCGGAACGCACAAGGACACTGCAGTGATTACGTGCGTGTAGTGACACACTGTCTGGCAATAAACAACTCGTCGCAGTACGTCTAGCAACATGTTTTGACTTAATCATTCGCAGGTTAATGTGGCGAAGTACAAACATATAAAAGAGTTAAAAACTGTACGAAATAAAATATATCATGTGCCAGCTGTTTTAATTAAATGCCAATTACAAGTAGCAATTATCCAAGCAGCAGGTGCGTGGCGAAGTTTGCCTTTTTTCCCCCGAGACTCTAATTCAATATGGGCCGGGATAGCTCAGTCGGTATAGCGACTCGCTACTGGTCGGACGGTCAGGCGATCGAATCCAAGTGGGGGCGAGATTTTCCGCAGCGGTCAAGATCGGCCCTGGGGCCCATCTAACCACCTGTGCAATGGGTACCGGCTTTTTTTCCCGGGGGTAAAGCGGCGGGGCTGTGGCGTTGACCGCCCACCCACATTTAGCGCCAAGGTTAAAGAAAGAGTAGATCCTTATGTTTACTCCCTCGCTGGGCTTCCATGGCGTGATCTACGCTGAACTTCGCCTTACTTTTAATGCAACATAAAAATTCCTCCGCCAATCAGCGTTCCTCGTGTCGCATACTTCAATGTTACACGACAGGCAGTAAACACAGTTTGGGTTACGCAGTGCGACAGTGGAATAAATTCACTCAAAGACTAACATGGACGTTTCCGGTGTACCGAATCTGCACTAAACCCTTTGTAAGAACGGGTAGAAACACAGAACATAAATGTGACGTCAGAAATTGTATAAGAATTGCTTTCCTGACTGCACTAGAGGTGAAGTCAGGAGAAATATATAAAATGCGAGCGTGATATTGCAAAACTTTATCTTTGGTAGGTTAGGTAGCGAATGGCAATGACATGTCATAAAGGATTATAAAGGAATTATGGCGTAGACAGGAATACAGATCAAATTATAATGAAAATAAAATATAAACGCTTTTTATCAATTTCCGTGTAGCTCTGTGGGCTGTTTTCGAAATCTTAAAGTTCTAATTAACACGAAACGTAAAACATAAACGTGCCACAGTAAATAATACAGGGGTTTTATCTTTGACAAGTTTAATTGTCAGTTTAGAACAGAACAGTGTGGCAGGAACAGCACGATAACTAAACAGCACAGTGGCGTAAAGTGACAGTGAAGAGTAACAAACAGGACTGCAGTAAATTTCAGCATGCATAAGAACAAGCTTCGGCCGATCCCTGTGGCCGCGCAGTCTAAGGCGTTGGTCAGCGGCCGTTCGCTTGCTGGGATTCTGGGTTCGAATCCCACCGGGGGCATGGATATTTTTTTGTGAATGGTGTGTTGTGACAGGCAGAGAGAGGTCTCTGCGTGAGGCTGATCACTCGTCCAGGGGAGTCCTACCGAGTGCGGTGTGCCTGAGTGTGATCGTGAAGCCTCGACAATGAGGAGGCCCTGGCGCACTGGAGGCTGCACCATCGTGGAAAAAATTTATTAATAAATTTCATCGTCTGTCTATGTATATGTTTAAAATAAATTGATTGTTGGATGTAAAATTGTAAATGTAAATGTAAAATTTCTGGTGATTTCGATCGTGTATCTGAGGCTTCTAAGAAATCATCATCATCAGCTTCTTCTTCTTTCTCTTCTTCTTTCTCCTCCCTGCTCTCCGTCTTCTTGCTCTTCGGTGCCGCAAGAGTGCGCATCGGTCCCTGGCGTCTCCAGCATTTCGCCTCCAGATGTCCCTGTCCTCTGCTCGTACCCTCCTTCGTCTTATATTCAGCAGCTACAAGGAGTACCTTGTGATGTCTTCCCATCTCAGTCGTGGTCTTCCCACAGGTCTTCTTCCATGGAACTTTCCATGCAGCACTTTCTTTCGGTATTCTAAAATATCCATTTGGTCTACACGTCCGATCCATTGCAATCTTTTGAAGCTAATAATTTCACTGTATCGGTCCGTCTAACATTTGACAGAGCTGCGCGCGATTTCAGGTTTCCGCCGAAGTGTAAGTGGGACCTGCGCCCTTCTGGGGTGTTACGAAGCCCATGTTGTTAGTCAGTTACCGACGTTTCGGGACAACCTATCGTTTCCATCTTGAAGGGTCAAGGGGCCCAAGAATACTGCTTGATCTTTGGTCTTGGGCTTCTTGACCATTGAAGATGCGTCCGATAGGTTGTCCCGAAACGTCGGCACAGAGCTACCACTCAACGCCGCGTGATGTCCCAGAAGACTGCAGGTCTCACCCACATCGCGGCGGAAGCCTGAAACCCAGGTGATTTTTTTTGTTTTACGTGTGGTTTTGAGGTTTCATACCCGTCGCCGTTATTCGTGTGCGGTTTTTGGTCAATTTGACGTACTGCAGTGATTTATCCAGACGGATTTGTGCGTTTTAAATTTAGTGTGAAGTTTTGTCTCCATACCCGTTATGCGTGTGCACAGTTTTTGCCCAATTTCACGTTCATGTAACGATTCCGTCCTTTTATATTCAGTTCTGTTTTGAGGTTTTCTGCACCCGTCTTGCGTTAATGTGTGGCATTTTATCCAGACACTGCTGTAAAGGTGAAAGTTAAAATCCATTTGTTCAGTTGTGTTGTGAGGTTAAACCGCACTTAGTGCTTCATATAAAGTACCCCATATTCTGACCAGATTTTAACCAAATTTAGAATTTCTCTACGAAGTTTCATGAAATTCTCCAGTATCAAATTTCACGGGACTCCGTCCAGTGAGAGCCGCGCAGAATGTGCGGACGGACAGACAGACAGACAGACAGGCGCTTTTCGCGACTGTGTGAACGCTCCCCAAGTCGCACGTAACGCAATGTGCGAGGGGAGTCAACAATCGATAAAAAGCAGGACTGTTACCGTGGAATGTTTAGTGTTATTGTCAAATACAGTACAAGAGTCTAAGGTAAAGGTCACCCTGTAACATGGCATGAAGGCAGAAAACCGAGGCAAGTGTGTAGTTCAAACTTATTTTTAGCCTCGGCGCTAGGTGGAGGCTATTGGTTAGCTCCACGCTCCTGCCCCATTCACCCCCGTGAAAGACATCCGGTACCCATTGTGCAAGAGGCTGATTTGGCCCCAGGGCCATTCTGGACGGGTTCAGAATCTCTCGTCTGTACCGGGGTTCTAACCCCGAAACGTCGAGCCCGTAGCGAGTCGCTATACAGACTGAGCTGTCCCGGCTGAGAAGAATCTTAAATGTCTGCCGATTTGGATGTGGGCCGAAACTGGCTTTTTTATGTGTAGTGAAGTTTCTTTGTCACGTGACAGAAAACATATGCAAATTTGTCGTCATAAGCAGTGTTTTGTTTACTGCTGGAAAAGTCTGCTGCCATGCAAGCAACTGTGGTACTTGGGCAGCACGACTGGAAGATTATGCACGGTATATCAGTTTGTGCAGCTACTCGTTACGGGCTGGAAGGTCCGCGGTTCGAACTCCGGTCGGGGTGAGAGATTCCTTACCCGTCCACAACGACCTCGATGCCCGACCAGCATCCTCTACAAGGGGTATAGGGTCTGTCCGTGGGTAAAGTGGCCAGGGCGTGGCGCTGACCACCCACCCCGCTGTAGCGCCGATATTTTGTGTGGGTAGAGCTGCACTTCTGCGTCCCGTCTGTGGCGTCATGGCAAGTTAGAGGGTCACCTCTACATTTTCTCTATCATCTTGCCATTTCTTCATATGACAGGTCATTTAGTTTTCCCCTAGGGTTTCTATTTGAACCCTCAGAAATGCTGTCCCCGCTTCTTCTCGCAGTGCCTAATGCATTTCATGACACTCAGTATAATTGTGGTGAGTTCTGAGTCCCGCAAACGAGACACAAACCAAAAGCTACCAACGTACGTAATGACTGTTAACTTATTCCGCAGACCAGGCCCGCTCAACCCGTAGCTCGCAGGCAACATGTTGCCTGCGGACACGTACGAAATGTGAAAACTATTTTTAGCCCTTTCTGTTGCAAAGCCGAGTTAGGGCACCCAAAAATTTTAGGAAACTTATGAGCCCTTTATTTATGCAGACCTATATAACATTATCCGTTCATTTTGTGAACATACGCTAAAAACAAAGACACCGTAGCCTATATTGGCAGTTGCATGTTTCATACATTTTTAATATTGTTATAAGTGTTTACTGTCGCTCATATTGAACATGCCGATACACAGATAAAGCTGTACTACAATTATGACGTACATTTGTTCATTTTTCAGTCTGTGTATTAATTTCATGCCGTCCGCAGGCAGACCAAACCGCACCACAGCGAGGGTTGCGCGGGCCTGCTCTAGAGAGATGGTTCAGGGAAGGGCCCAAAACTGCTAAATGCCACACTGAAAAACGGAAAACAGTATTATTTTTATTAAAATTTTTACGTCACATTTCCGTGTACAGTGGTGATGTCTACAGCTCTTAGAAGCAGTTCTAAATGTTAGAAGTGGCGGTCAGTGTTTTTCTTGAGTGGAAACGAACTGGTGCAGGTGAGATATTCGTTCTTCTGGGATGTTACGCAGCGTTGATGGGTAGTTAGTTACGGACGTTTAGGGCAGCCTGTTAGTCCCATCTTGAAGTGCCAAGCAGTCTAAGAAAAACGTATTCTTTTTTGACTGCTTGACTGCTGAAGACGGGGCTGATAGGCTGTTCCGAAACGTCCGTGTCTATATACCAGTCAACGCTGCGTAACATCGCAGAAGAGCGAAGACCTCAGTTGCACCGCGGCGGAAGCCTGCCGTCACGCACAGTGTGTGTAGCTGCTGTACAGTGTTATAATGTCTGCTTGTGTTTCACGGGATTGTCCTTAACACTGGCAACAAGAATCTCGCCATGGCCCCGAAACAAGCCGAAAGATCATAGAAGAAGCCGAAGCATATTCACTATCACGCGTCATCGAAACACTTGTGCTTGTCACTGTTTCATTTATCTCGGGAACAGGTGGAGGTGAGTTGTTGACTTACCTCCCCCGGGGCCGCTTTACTCCCCCTGCGAGAGAACCCCGTTACCTGTGCAGTAGGAGGCTGAGTGGGCCTCAGAGATGGTCTGTGCGGCATAAAGGGAAAATCCGTTGCCTGTGCCGGGTTTTGAACCCCAGGACTCCCAGTTGGAATCCGGAAATTAGAATACTGACAGACCCGGTTGCTGTGACAACTTGTAATGACAAAAGAAGTTAAAGTCTGTACAAGGTATGTGTAACAGCGCGGTAGAATCTCTCTCCACACGTCATTCCCGATTGTGGCCACAGTAATTTTAATATTTTAATAGTTCTAATTGCATTTTATGGGCTTAAATCCTCTACATTTTAAACACAAATTGTGAACCTGAGGATGACCCGAAATAGGCCGAAACCTGTAGTTCTGTATAATATATGGAGTTTTGTTGCGTTTGGGCGGATTTTGGTGTGATTTTGACAGCCTTTAAACCTACCGGTCCCAACTTCTAGAGTGAGGAAGTCCTTGGACTTCTTGACCCTAGAAGTTGGGACCGGTAGGTTGCCCTGAAACGTCGGTACAGAATTAGGCTACCACTGTACGCTGTGTTTTATCCCAGAAGAGCGGACGTCTCTAAGCTGATGTTAAGTACGCTGCATCTTGTAGCTGGCCTCTCGCCGCCTTCAAGTGGCGAAATTAAGAATGAGTTGAGTTATACCTCTGCTCCCCCTATACGCCCTCATGACGTAGACAGGGACAAACTTAACTCTACTCTCTGAATCACACTGCTTTTTGTTTTGCGAAATTGATGTCTGTTGTGCTGTCCGTGTGCTAATCGTATGTTCTAATAACGCTCAACCCTTGCCTAACACAGAACAACAGTTTAAGCCGCGTTGTTCACAAAGGCGATTGCAATAGCATGGAACTGTTACCACGTAACTTGTTTATCTCCGCTGTATGGGGTAAATAAAGTCCGCAGGCCGCTGGTCTTCGTGTTTCAGAATTTGGTAGAGGATGGTTAGTGGGAAGACCAAGTGACTGAAAGTTTGGTTCTGCCGTAAGGCTGATGTGTCGGGCCGTGCCATGGCTCAGGCGGTTAGCCGCCGGCCTCCTATCGCGGAGGCCCGGGTTCGATCCTGGGTCAGTCCATGTGGGATTTGTGGTGGACAAAGTGGCACTGGGACAGGTTTTTCTCCTAGTAATTCGGTTTTCCCCTGTCAGTTTCATTCCACCGGTGCTCCATTACTAGAAAAGAACAAAAAATAATAATCATCATCGTCTTCACAGGGTCGCACAATAAGCCTCAAGGCTGCAGTGCGTCCGTAGCGTCTGCCGCGGGGTCCTTCACCACTAAAAAACAGCCTGATGTGTCTGTCACTGTTGCTACACGCAGGACAGTCCGTAAGCCTTGCGTCCTGAATGTATCCACTTTTGTTCGTCGGTACTGCTACGTATTTGAGCAAAAATGTCCAGATGAACACGTGACAGAAGTTAATGATTTTACTGTGACTTACACAACAGACCCCGGCGCAGTTACGTGGGTACAGTTGGGTTGCAGTTACGGGAATTATTTAAGCCACGTTTGAAATAGGGACTGAACCGCTTCTGCCCTCTTCTGATCGTGTGGTGACGGCGCTGAAAGCAACAAATCACACGCATCAAGAGACAGAGAGGCACACAGAGCCTTTAGACGTTTAGTTCCTGAGAATGGATAACCGCACCATCAGTTTTACCAACCTGCGGTTGACAAACTGGATATCTGCGTGCAGGGCCCGCCAGTGGTCACTGTTACTTGGGCAGTTGGTTACCCGCATAGCCATCCGACGCACCCGTACTTAGTCAGTTTTGCATGAAGCCTGATTTACAGCGGAGAACGTGGTTTGAGTGCTTTGATATGAGCGGAGAGGAACCATTAACATGATCCAGGTTTTTGTTGATAACCTAAAGTGTGTTCTGTTTGATTTATAGTAACTCACTGGGCGCCACTTGGCTACATGTTTTCATGAGGAACGACAAACAGCACTGATCGCTTTGTTGTTTAGCGTTTTCACTGCACGGCACTAATTTGATAATTAACGGTCATTCACATGTTCCGAAATTGGCATAAACTGCTTAAGTCCAGCGCTGTTATGAGTTACTACGCAGCGTCGAATGGTAATCCTTTATCGACGTTTCGGGACAGCGTATGGGTCCCATCTTCAAGGGTCTTCTGGGACTTGCTGATTTTTGAAGATGGGGCCGATACGCGTCCATCCTACGCCACGTACGACTCCCTCTGGCTCTGTCCTTTCTTTTGGGCGATCTGACCTCTTGCTACGATACAGACCTGTGTTAAATACCAGATGCTACTAACTTGCCCCCTAACATCCACATTCCGTATCGCTACATTCCAGAAATTAATTTAAATTCTTGTAAATAAACACATCCTTTCCATCAGTTATCAAGTATTCTGATTACGCTGCTGACGGTGTTAAGGAACTGATGTTCAAATCCGGTAAAGGAAACGGCAGGCTGTAATTTACATCCGTGTGTTCCTGTATGCTTCTGATCCGCATTCCGACAGCCACTGGAACGAACTCAGGACTTCGTGTTCGCAATTCAGCTTATTCGCTGACACACCTCAGGCTGCACAGTGACCAGGTTACGGCCTGAAAGAACGAAAATTTATAATTCGATTCCCGTCAGGCGCAAAAATAATTGTGTTCTCCAAACACGTTGTGTAGCGCCGATCCCAGTGGCCACGCCGGCTGGTCTGGTGGGACTGCGGTCTTTCACTTGCTAGGATTGCGGGTTCGAATCCCACCGGGAGCATGGATGTCTGTCTCTGTGAGTGTCGCGTTTTGTCAGGTAGAGGTTTTTGTGACGGGCTGATCACTCGTCCAGAGGAGTCCTACCGAGTGTGGTGTGTCTGAGTGTGATCGTGCAGCCTGGACAGTGAGGCGGCCCTGGCCCACTGGGGGCTTTTGCGCCATTCGGGGGGGGGGGCGGATGTTGTGTAGCGTCCGTAATATTTATTGGCCCTGTCAACACTGGAGCAATGACAGATCTGACCGCTTTTTCTCAATGTTTGAAACACATCAGTTTTAAATGATACATAGCAGTGCATTGAACAGTTAGATATGGTAACTGAAACCTGCAAATGCAGATAAGGTTGTAAAATTATCTTATAAACCTGCTACATGTTTCAGCCACTCATGTGGCCATCCTCAGGGAAGTGGGTTACGAAGAATGCGTCTTCGCATTCGCCACTGGGTCACGTGTGCTGTCGGCTGGGAACTGCTGCTGTGCTTAATTCCATCTCAACACAATCTCTCAGCTTTTGGGGTTGGAAATTAGGCAAATCAAATTCAGAAAATTTCGATTTAACAGTTCGATTTATTACAGCGTGGAATTAGAATATAAGAACACTACGTGTATTCAAACCAATTTTGTGTGCCTTTCAGAACAAAGGTGTTCAGTGCTTTCGAAACAGTGAGTTATAAGAAACAGCAATTTGTTAACAGTTTAAAACAGCGATACACAGTGTGAGACTAAAGGGGAAGGAATGAGTGGAGTGCAGTCATCCATCTCTTTCCGAGGGTTCATACTTTGCGGTCTCTCAAATTCCATGTCGTTGCCTCAAGAATTAAGGAGGGGGGGGGGGGATCCTGAAATGTCGAGAACGTTCTGGAAGGTGTTAGAAGCTTCGTGTAGGAGTTGCGCGGTTGGTCATGCGATTCCAGCGTGACTTGTCCCCCCGACCAACGAAAGCGTGCCATTCGTAGATAACATTAGAAGTGTGTAAAAAGTGAATTAAAGTCCTTTTCATTTGCATTATTTTAGATAAACGACCAAAACGGATTTAAGCTTAGAAAGAAACATTAGAATATATTATTATAAAGAAAAAGACTTAAAAATAACAAAACGTTGTTTTGGGAGCGGTCAGTTGTCCCCGGATTCTTCCTTTTGGGCCGTAACCGTCACAAAAAGTGAACCTTTACAGCAATAAAAATGAAATTAATGTAAGAATGGTTGATAATAGAACAACAAAACACTCTGTTAAATTAAAATTAAGAAGCGGATGTATTTCAAACAAATATGAAGGAATTCTATTCAGATAAATACAGCATTAAATTAAAAAAGGCGTCAATACATATTCACAGCAATGCGAAGTGAAATTTTTTGTAAGCAAGCGAATGAAATCGAATTAAGCAGAATATCACATTGCAGACCGGTCAGCCTTTTAAATTAAATATCCCAGTTCCCAGACATTTTCAGGCATTTAAACTTTTAAAGCAGTGGATATTTCTACTTCTGTTTCCGCGCTGCAGTTGATGCACCGTGACGTCAGTTGGCGTTATCATCACACAGACAGCCTAATAACATTTCAGTGTATGATATTTTTCGAAACAGCTTCCTTTGTGAAATGGCACAACACAGTACTCACAAATATATCTTGTTTCACTCCGCTTTTTGTGCGCAGAACAAACCCTACAGTGCCTCACTGGATATCTCCTTTTCCCTTGTCCCCCACCAACTATTTTTCCTAACTTGTGCTTAATAAAATTTCCCGACAGTCTCCCCGTTGGGTCCTCTGCTGGTCCCCTTGGTGTAGGTCCCTTCTCTGATGGCACAGCATTGTCGTCATCACTGTTGGAATCTGCCATGTCCCCTCGTTCCGTGATCCAGTTTCTGGCGACCTCATGAAGAAATTTCTGGTACTTTTGTTCCTTTAGTCCTTTGTTCAGTGTTTTGTAAATCAAGAACGAATTAAACAAAGCACAATTTAGTAGAAACAATACCACTTTTTTTGACCATTTCACCGTTTTTCTGACAATCGAATAGTAGCTCAAACATTGATCTGCACAATCTACACCTTTCATGTATTTGTTGTATTGCGCTATACAGTTTGGTTTATTTATTTCTTCACTGGTTTTTCTACCTATCTTTCCTGTATTGACATGTTTCGAATCATGTATGGTACTTATCACTCTGACTAATCTCTTGTCTTTCCAAACTTGTACCAGTATATCACCTTTTCTTCAAAAAGATGACTGTCCTCTCTTCAGCCCCTTCGCCTCTTTCTCCAGATCTTTCGGAATGCCTCTGTTAGGTCTCATTGTGCCACACACTCTCATTTTGTGTTTCAATAGGTTTCCCACCAGAGTCACACTATTATAAAAATTGTCCTGGTAAGCATGGTGGTGGGCACCTAAATTGTTTTCTAGTACTGACATTACCGTGTCATTCAATTTCTTCTTGCCTTGTGCTGTATATATTTCCATATTAGAAATATACCCTGTTTTAGCTTCACAGAGCATTGTAACTAATATACCATATTTTGTAATTTTGCCAGGGTTGTAAGTTCGAAATCTTAGGTGCCCTCTCCATGGGATCATCCCTTCATCCAGCGATAGTTCTTGTTCTGGACTGTACACGGATCTGAACTTCTTAAGGAGATATTCATAGACGGTTTCAATTTTGAAGCGTCTGGATGAATCAGTTTTTATTTTGCTGCTATAACTGAAACGCCAAGCTTGCCATATAGCCTCCAAACGATTCCTGCTCATTGTTTATGGAAATGCAGGGTATACACAAAAGAATGGTGCGGTTTCAAAAGTTAACAGGAAATGTATTTCTCACCTTACACGGGCACAACGTACACCGTCAGCAGCGGCAACTGTCCAAGTTTCTCATGCGCTACTAGCAGTTTGCTTCTCATGCTTACTGTGGGGCCGCGGGGCCAGTTTCCAAGATGGCGTCGCAGCAGGAGAAGGCGTTCTGTGTGCTCCGTTTTGAGGTGTCCAGATTTGCCACCCCGTTCGCCGGATCTAACACCATCCGATTTCTTTCTTTGGGGGTTCATTAAAGACAGCGTTTACGTACCACCATTGCCCATGTGCCTCAAGGAACTTCGTGATCGGATAACGCATGCACTGCAGACCATTACAGCGGACATGCTACACCGAGTCTGGGATGAATTTGATTACCGTGTGGATGTGTGTCGTGTGACCCAGCGTGCACACATTAAAGGACTGTGATTAAAGCAGGAGAAACTTGGACAGTTGCTGCTGCTGACGGTGTACGTTGTGCCCGTGTAAGGTGTGAAATAAGTTTCTTGTTAACTTTTGAAACCGCGCCATTCTTCTGTGTATACCCTGTACTGGAGTAGCTATTGTGGGATCTGCAGACCAGTAGTCTTTCAAATTATCTTTCCTAACTTGACCCATCAAAAGTATCAGGCCTAAGAATGTTTTCATCTCTGATTGGGTAATGTCAGTCCATTTCCGGGATTTGGGGGACATTTTCCATTTGTCCACATTCTGCCTATGATACAAATTTGACTGCTCAGCAAAGAGTTCAACGAGGTCGTCTCCAATCACAGTGCTAACAACTTGGGCTATGTCTGTAGGATTTTCTGTATTTACACTGACACCTGGGTTCCCTAAACATCCTCCAGCTTTAGGTGCTGTCACGTTTACTCCATCCGTCAAAAGTTTCAGTGTCACATTGTTCACTTGTTTCACTGTCACTACTGTCCGTATTTGAAGGTTCACTGTCACTACTGTCACCTAAACAACACTGCGAACTTTTCCACGCACTTTTCGTTGGTAAATTACTGTTAACCATTCCAGTATCACTGGATTCAGAATCGGATATATCTGACAACTGATCAGAATAAAGTTTTGCTGTGGTTTCCTTAAGATTCAAACACTTCCTCCTTGAACACACAGCTGTTACTAGCCAAAACTACGATAGAACACGTATTGAAAACCTGACGCGTGTCAACAACCAACTTGTACACTCAATTCAATAACAACTGACATTAAAGTCCTAATTTACCCCCACATGTTTCAACGCATCACAGCTTAATCCTCAGGAGATGCTTCCTTTAAAAACCCAAAAACAGCTTCAAAAAATTTTACAAGTCTTAAATTTTTTTAAAGTATTTCAAAAGGTGTCCGGGTAAATAAAGGCTTGAATGTCAGTTGTTACTGAATTGGTTGTAGGAGTTTGTTGTTGACAAACTTCAGGGTGAATAAGTGCATACAGGGCATGAACAATATGCAAAAAACGCACTCAAAATTTTGACACATGAAGAGGACCACTGTTGGGATAATTTATGTTTCCTGGGTCCAATGGACAGAAGGAATTCACGGTTTGTTAATTTTATGGGTGCCATAAAGCTCCTGAAGTAACTTGAAAGAGAACTTGGGAAGATCAGAGATCAGAACATAGCTACAGATGCTATACTTCAATAAAGGACGCGCTGTTCGAAAACGATTTTCGTCGGGGTCCATATGCAATGTGATATTCAGTTGAACACAGCATGTCGTCACCGAAAATGTTACTGTCTTGCTATGGCGCGCCCCTGACTAACAGTGACACTGAATATGGGATGTGCCCCATGACACCTGCAAAACAGCCAACCACCTTCTGCATGTGCCACCAATCTTTGTCTTCATCTTCGGCCTCCATATCCTGAAAAATTTCAAACGTGTGGTCAGTTAAAGTTAGGAAATGTCTCCTGTTCCTTTATACGAGCGACAGGTTAAAGCTTACTTCTCCACTCTGTTGCAGTCTGCTTTGGGCCTAAGAGGGACGAGGCGACAGGGGAGTGGAGAAGACTACATAACGAGGAACTTAATGACCTGTACTCATCACCAAATAGTATTCGGGTAATCGAATCGAGAAGCATGAGATGGGCGGGGCATGTAGCACGTATGGGGGGAAAGAGAGGTGCATACAGGATTTTGGTGGGGAGACCTGAGGGAAGGCGACCACTTGGGAGACCCAGGCGTAGATGGTAGGATCATATTACAATGGAACTTCAAGAAGTGGGATGGGGCATGGACTGGATTGAGCTGGCTCAGGATAGGGACAGGTGGCGGGCTCTTGTGAATGCGGTAACGAACCTCCGGGTTCCATGAAATGCGGGGAATTTCTTGACTAGCTGAGAAACTGTTAGCTTCTCAGGACGGCCTCTGCTCCATGTAGTTAGTTAGTTAGTTAGTTAGTTAGTTAGTTGCAGTCTGCAGCGTTTGAGGACTGTAAGTAATGCAGTCTGCGTGCCGTCTTGTGTATCAAATTGTGTTAATTTTAACGGCGCTTCAGTACCTCAGATTATTTGGTGTCGAATGATAAGATGTTAGTGAAATACTAAGCAGTCGCTGTTGACCGGTTACTGACCCTGCGTCGTATTAACCTTTTAAAGCCTAGACGTAACTTTACGTACCAACAGGTTTAACATTAAAAAATTCTACGTGGTGCCCACATTGCGTTTATGTGTTTTGTACGGATCTCAGAACAAACAGCAACTTTTGCCTTATAAAACATTAAGAGGCTGGTTTTTATAACCGAAGCGGAGAGTGTTTACAGCGCGGTACGCACTGAGTCCTTATATGAAACAGATACGCTTCGTCTTTAAAGGGTCAAGAGGTCCCGCTTACATGCTTTGACACAGACACGGGCTGTTGTGTGAGTTTCCCGCAGTTCCTCCAACAATGTGGTGGGAGAGTATCTCAAACTAAATTTGACCGCTTCCTTCTACATTCACTAACCATCTTACAGTCCGACGCTGCGGCGTCTCACTACCGACACCGTCACGCAATAAATCACAAATAAATACAGCACTGAGATTTTCGCCTCTGCCATCAACAGGCGCATGTCGAGAGTTGAACATTATTGCAGCCTTGTGAGATATGACGCCGCACAGCTTGGTGTGTATCTTCCAACGTTTCGGACGAGCTCACTGCTTCCATCTTCAGAGCAGTTCAAGGGGAGTCTTCTTTGACTACACTAAAGGAGGCATCAAGCTGCTCCGAAGCGTTAGTACCTAGATACGAATCTACACGGCGTCACATCCCGCAAGACTGAATTCTTCATCAGTACTGCTGTGACGTCATGCCTATCATGTAGAGAGCTGCCCTCGAGATGTGAGAAATAACGCGATTACAGCTGCATGCAAAGTGCCTGGTGTGTGTAAGAGTGGAATTTGCACACAGGTTTTAGTAAAATTCCAAAGCGATTTACGATCCGTTACATGCGGACAGACACGGTTTTTGCAAATGTTCATTTCCAGCGCACGTAAAACAGGCACATGGCACTGGTCCCACCTAAGGCAGGTATCACAGCGGAGCAGAATGTTAACACTGCCTAAGTACTTGGGTACACAGAGTGAAACGTCTTTCCAGCACAGAGCAGCCTTGTATTACAAAGTGTAGGCTGCTAACAGCAAAATGTTTTGAATTGTGTGTGTGTGTGTGCGCGCGCGCGCGCGCGCGTGTGCGTGTAGCCTGAATATTAACCCTTTAAAGAGGAAGCGTATCTGTTTTATATAAGGACTCAGTGCGTACCGCACTGTAAACACTCTCCACTTCGGTTATAAAAACCAGTCTCTTAATGTTTTATAAGGCAAAAGTTGCCGTTTGTTCTGAGATCCGTACAAAACACATAAACGCAATGTGGGCACCACGTAGAATTTTTTAACCCTTTAAAGACGAAGCGTATCTGTTTTATATAAGGACTCAGTGCGTACCGCGCTGTAAACACTCTCCACTTCGGTTATAAAAACCAGTCTCTTAATGCTTTATAAGGCAAAGGTTGCTGTTTGCTCTGAGATCCGTACAAAACACATAAACGCAATGTGGGCACCACGTAGAATTTTTTAATGTTAAACCTGGTGGTATGTAAAGTTACCGCTAGGCTTTAAAAGGTTAATAGTTGATAAGGCCCGAGATATCATTCTTAAAACTTCTCTACTGAAATTTCGTTTGTTTTATATGTTAGCCGAAGCTGAAAATAGATAAGAATGCTCAGGAATGTACCAAAACGATATGTTAAAAGACGCACGTTTGATGTGCCACTTATGAACATGTATTGGCTCCAAATTGTAAACTCCCCCCTTGTGGACATCAGCTTTTGATTGTAACAGACACTGTAGGAAGCTTTTTAGTGAACATGCAGATTTATAAACCAAAGTCGCTGCAAATCAGAGATAACTTAAGAATTTCATACGAGAAAGGAATGTAATTTAGGGCTAATTTATTTTAATTGTGAGGCACAATTCATTCAGCCACTTGGTTTGTGTTCCACTCTTAAGGCGTGACTGTCCTTTAAGCTACATCCTGTTTTTCTGGGGTGGAGGGGTGCCGTTACTTTTATTGGCCTTTAACCTTTTATATATATATATATATACTGAATTTCCACGAATTTATTCCTTACGTAGGCTACACTGCAAAACATGAGCGTGATACAGCTTATATTTCAGATATTTTGGACTTGAAATCGCCAAAGAGTACGGAACACAGTATCAAGGCGGTAACACCTGCACACTCCAGTCACTCTCTCAGCGCACACCTGCAACCGAACTCGGACGAGTCTGAGTCACAACGGCCCTTAGCACACCACAACAATGCGTAGCCGGACGGTCTGTATCAACACTTCTGCAATACTGGTTCGGCGCCAGCACGTTTGGTACGATGGCTACGTGAATTTCGCGGTAGAGTATGAGATCGATCCCAGGGAATGTGTCGTGTGGTGCTCCCAAGGGATCAGCGGGATGTTGGATTGAGAAACGGTGCTCGCCCACACCAAGATATTCAAACACTTTTTACTAATTATTATCAATTCATTATTTATTATTCAACGTAATGTCGAATGATACACTCTTTACGCTGGCGACACCGCAACGCGTTCATCAACACCGCCTTCACTGTCGGAACCTTACCGCGGGTAATTTGCAGGTTCATAGCCCCAAAATCATATGAAAGAAAAACGCGTTACTTAGCCGGGATTCTCCCGAGTCTGTGCCTTCCGCCCTGCCGCTTCACTTTCTTTCACCGCTCACCTCCATTCGCTCCCCCGCTACCAATTTCTATAGGCTAATAAACATAAACTTCTTTTATCCCAGTATGTCGAACTAAAATTTCAAAACTTGAATTTCAATTTGTTGCCCCTAGCCCCCTAACAAAAATTTGCTAGCCGCCTACCATATACGCCGCCAAACCTTTGTAACTCGCCTCCCTTCCTAACCATGCAGGTGTTTTATGGAGGTCGATGCCAAACAACCTCCCTTTCAGTATTTTATGGTATCCAAACTAGGGTAGCCTTCCGACGAATGTTACCAAAACATGACCAAGTCTTAAATCTATTCAAGTAATTTCAGGATTCCCCTTATATCTGTGTCCGGTTATACACTGTATTTCTTTGCTAATGATTTTACTGAGTTATGGAATGTAATGTAAAGAGAGGTAAAGTTAACACAGAAGTACACCTCTGCCCAAGCACCTGTCGCGGCAAACACTGTGCGTGTCAGGTCAGGTGTTGAGTATTCTGAAGGAAACCTGATTCGCTGAAGTTGCTGACAGTGTGGCCTAGTGTTAAGGGGCCAGCTGAGTTTTGTAACTGTAACACTTCACACGTGTGTGCAGCCATATTGTGGGCGGACTGTCACGTGTAGCGGCAGACGGCCTTCAGAGTGAAATGGCGTGATTAACCTTTTAAAGCCTAGCGGTAACTTTACGTACGACCAGGTTTAAGATTTAAAAATTCTACATGGTGCCCACATTGCGTTTATGTGTTTTGTACGGATCTCAGAACAAACAGCAACTTTTGCCTTATAAAACATTAAGAGATTGGTTTTTATAACCGAAGTGGAGAGTGTTTACAGCGCGGTACGCACTGAGCCCTTATATAAAACAGATACGCTTCGCCTTTAAGGGGTTAATTGTAAAGTTTGTAGTGTGTGTGACACGCTTCTAATTCATTTTGTGCAGTCATTTTAAAGCTTTCCGATTTGACAATTTCAGTTCGGCTTTACTTATTCCTTGTCAGATAACACAGTTCTTCTCCTGAACGTTTACCTCCTCTGAACGCTGCATTTCCATTCTATCAAATCTAACATAATTCCTTTACGTGCTTTCATTCCTGTATTTCTAAAGACACTCTCTAATGCAAATATGGTAATACTAATTTTATCTTATAGTTTCCTCTGGACAGAACTTCGCACTTTAAAAATCATCAATTTAACTTACGTACGTGAAGTATCTTTGGTGGCCGTATTTATAACCTTAAAGTACCGTGTTCCTTCAAGACGTGACACCACACATAACCAAGTTACACGAACATATTGCAGTGACCCGCACATATCTACTTACTGACTTAAGCATAGGGATCTAATGTGGAGGCACATAATGTTTGTAATGCAGAGCAAATTTAACACTAACCCGAACGTTTGCAGAATGCTGGTTTTCATTTGCAGGAGTGGCGCTAACAAACCCATCACAAGAACTGCTACCAGTGGCTGTAGGACGGCCTTCTTGCCCAGGTGCTGGGACAGCAGCACTGGCAGTGTCTGCTGTTCTGACAATTTCTCCTCCACTGCTGCCAGCACTGTATGTACAACAGTTTGTTCCAGTTGCTGGGGGCCACTGGTGACCCTGCTGGTGGAGCAGGTAACACAACAATCGGCAAAATTCTCCCTGACACGCCAGGTGACAACTCCGCAACCTGTTGTCTGCCTGCTACCTGCAGTTAAACACACTGTAGGTTAACTGGCTTGTGTTATGACTGTGCAAGCTGACGTGTGGTGTCTGAGTTACTGCATGTGGAACAGCAGTACTGTACGAGCTACTTCTGAAATTTACACAGTACCAGAGAAGAAGCCGGGCTAGCTCAGTTGGTGTAGTGACTAGGCTACAGTCGGGATAACTGAGGAAAAGCTTCGATTCTAATGAAGGGCAAGAGATTTTCTCTTATCGACACAATTCAGACTGGCTGTTAGGCCCACCCAGCGTTCTATCTGTTTGGTAAGGGAGGTTCTTTCTTCACCTAGTACCGAGATTAAGAATGCATGGAGAGACACCTCCACATCCCCTTATGTCTTCACTGCGTAGAGTTAAAATGAACTCAGTGACAGCTTAACCGTTAGCTGCACACAAACTGGTTAACACAAAATGCGGTTCAGTTAATTCAAGTTACCAATCTTGAATATGAGTTACCACGAATAATCGTATTCTGAAAGTGCCGGGTTCATATCTCGACCTAGACGTGACCTACATTTTTCGTTGTTTTTCTCATCTTCTCGTAGAGGCCCTGAGGCAGCACAGTCGGTGTAGTGACGAGGCCACGGTCTAGACGAACTGGGGACCATTCCCGATGGGGGAAGATGATCTTCCCTTCTCCAAACAGCTTTGGGGCCCACCCTGCCTCCCATTCTATATGTACCGGGGTTGTCTCCTCGGGGGTGGAGCGGCCGGGCCGTGAGGCTGACCAGTCACTTCCATCTAGTGTACAGGTTAAGAATGAGTGGAGCTATAACTCCAATCTTCATGGCGTGCAGGAGATGAACCTAACATTTTGTCGTAAGTTTCTTGTAGCAAACATCGGGTTCGTATCTAGACAGCCAAACGGTCACTGCCTGCCATACACATTCACATTTGATACTTACAAGCGTCCGCCATCATTCGACGCCTTGTAATTTGAGCGCGTCAAATCAACGTTAAATACAGCAACCATTAACTGACTCCTTAAGAATCAAGTAGGATCACAACTTGTCTAAGGGTCCCGGCATTTCCCCCGCAGGAATTGTACATAAATTACAGAAGGCAGATGACTTAGGAGAGAATCTCTATTTTATGAGGTCGCCAATTAGTGAATTTCTATGAAATTCACTGAATAGCTGAAACAAATTCTGTGGTTTTTCAAACTTTATGGAATGTCCCCTCAGCAAAATTTAATCTAACACCCGACTCGTTTTCTTAACCTTTGGGGTTCTGCGCAATGAACAGATTTATCAAATTTGTTTTTAAATATTTTAATCTGCTTATCAAAATTCAACACCAACGATTTTCTATTCAAAGCCACGTGGCACTTTTGACTGAACCTCGCGACACACTATTGTGTCACAGTTGGCACCACCGGCATAAAGACTAACGGAACTCACGGAAAACTCTAGAATCACCAATAAGGTGACGTAGATTCGAACCAGGAATCTTCCAAGACGGTTACAGCTGAACTGAACTATCCGGTCTCTTTTATGTCAAACGACGTGTTATTTAGCGCAGTAAACACGACAAAGCACAGAGTTTTGTTTTTAACAGGCTTTGTTTATTAGATGAACAGCAAAAAAGCACCTACAAGAGACAGTTGTAAAGAACTGTGGGCCCCTTCACCGGTGTTCGACAATGTAGGAAATGTATTTCACGTACGGCCAGTCCAGAACAGCTGGCCGAGTGGGACAGTCCCTCTCGTAACAGTAAACGTGATGGTAACAGAGAATTACAGTGGGCCTTGTAGGGATGGGCGTGTAGGGTTACGTGCTTCGGTGCAGCTGGGTGCTGTACCAGCAGTAGCGAACTAGCAGCAGGGTCAACCAAGACAGAGACGCCTCGGCGCAGCAGCCAGACGAAATGTGCCCCACAAAAAGAAAGGGTAGGAAAGGGGGGCCTTTAGGCGTGAAGCGAACCTTCGAAGGACAGTAACATTCCGGTCCCGCAGACTGTCGGCTTGGCTACGGGTTAATGACCCTATCCCGTGAACCACTGTTGTCTGGAGACCCCAGCTAGGGGAGGCCGTGGCCAGGAAGCGGGCCGAGGAGAGACAGGAAGGCAAATGTAGATTATTCTGTTTTGTTGATCTGAATAAACAGGCAGAAATGTCGATATGTCTTAAAATGGTTTCTAGCCATCAGTTTCTCTTAGTCCAGGAATTATAATGCCCTCTCCAGGGGTCAGGTCTACCTGTCTGGCTTGTCTCACTGAACTAGGAGAGGTCATTCTGGTAACGTAACGTCACAAGGCTCCCGCTGGGTCTGTCTTTACTTCAGCTTTCGGTAGCGCTGCCACCAGTCAGTTTTGTACTTTAAGCAGACAACTGACACCTGCTGCTGCCCTCACACGATTTCCAAAATATAACTTGCTTATTACTCCATATCTGAACATTCACGTAACACTTCACTGTCTCCACTTGGGGTTGTTAATATAAACAGTTTAGTCATTCTGGGTTATCCATTATGTAGCTCACTCTTACCACTGCTTGTGGGGGTGTTATCTAGACAGTTCAGTTTACTACGTATCCATGTTCCACTATCAACAATCTGCTTCCGGTACGTTTAAGTTCAATTTCACCGGATATTACTAAAGTGGATACCAAATTCTTCCATAGTCGTACTATCTAGGATTTCTTAATGTCAGTAACCTTTAGCATACTGTATCCCCAAACATAATTCACTATTCACTCAATTATCTATCGTTCTATTTGTGACGGTACTTAGGTCGAATGACATTTCACTGCACGCACTCTGACGTCTCAGAGGACCACTGCCTGAACACTGGTTACATTTCTACACACAATATGAGTTATATATTCTCCTGTAAACTACTACACAAATCACATAAAGAAAACACAAGACACATTAAAGAACCTTGCACTTTCCATCTTCTAAAGGGCGGGGCGGGGTGGGGGTGGGGGTGGGGGTTCCATCAACACGTAGGCTGGATCATCTCATTTCTCCCTACTTTAAGTTTCACTAATATTTCTGAATTTGGAAAACACTAATGGATCACTTTCTACGCAATTTAACACAATGTGGATGCGTTACACACCGCGCACCTGGTAGGGACAGGAATATGAGCACTGTGAAACTCATTTTGTAGACTTTTACTTGAACACAAATTTTACATCTTGACTCGTCGAAGGTTGGGCGACAAAAGGTGCTGCGCGTCAGTGCGAACAGTCCACACGCGCTCCCAAAACTTACCAAATCAGCGCTTTTCAACTCGCTTAGCAACAGCGTAACGCAAACCCAACAAGACGTACAGTTGCCAACCGGATAGAACATGATACAGCCTTCCTGTCGATTGCACTTGACGCACTCGTGCTAACTTTTATCCAAACTTAATTTCAAATACAATCTTAACATCAATTATAAAATTTAGAAAATTAAATCTATGGGCGGTTACAGAAGACACTACAGAATTATAACGTGGTTATAAATTTTGCCGGTCGGTCGGTCGGTCTGTACAGTTAAGTATAAATGTTAACCCTCCTTTTTCGCAAAGGCGATTCCAATCGGCACCGTCACTCAAGAACGCGACTAACACAGTAAAAGCTTCCACTGCGATTAACCCTTTAAAGAGGAAGCGTATCTGTTTTATATACTCAGTGTGTACCGCGCTGTAAACACTCTCCACTGCGGTTATAAAAACCAGTCTCTTAATGTTTTATAAGGCAAAAGTTGCTGTTTGTTCTGAGATCCGTACAAAACACATAAACGCAATGTGGGCACCACGCAGAATTTTTTAATGTTAAACCTGGTGGTACGTAAAGTTACCGCTAGGCTTTAAAAGTTAACCCTTTAAAGACGAAGCGTATCTGTTTTATATAAGGACTCAGTGCGTACCGCGCTGTAAACACTCTCCACTTCGGTTATAAAAACCAGTCTCTTAATGTTTTATAAGGCAAAAGTTGCTGTTTGTTCTGAGATCCGTACAAAACACATAAACGTAATGTGGGCACCACGTAGAATTTTTTAATGTTAAACCTGGTCGTATGTAAAGTTACCGCTAGGCTTTAAAAGGTTAAACAGGATAAAATGCTCTCGGGCCATCAACCGTGTTAAACAGCTTAACGGTGAATAAGCCAACGTTTCGACAGCCACTCCGCCCTCGCCATCGGTTAGGAATCAGAAACTGGGCGAAGATAACGAAACTGTGAGGTTATGTCTCACAAGTGTAACGTATGATATAATACAGAGTCGGCATTTTTTACATCACAAATATACTGTAATGACAGCAGTAACACTGGAGTAACACCTGTCGCCCCAGCAACATATGCAACAGGAAAGCAGGTGTCATGGGTTGTGATTGGAACTGTCATGCATGTAAAGGGACAAGACTCGTCTACCGGAGGGAATACTGTAGCATCAGACGTGCGGTACCTTACCGTTGCTGGCAGGAGACCCTCTCTGCCAGTGCCTCCATGCTGTGCGTCCTAGTTGATGATGACGCTTCGTTGATCGGCCGCCGCAGGTTGACTGGCGCTGCTGCTGGCGACAGTGCGGGATCTCGTCTGCCGTCGACGGTCCTTACGCACGCGGGCCTTATTTGGGTTGTATATGTAGTCTACGCACCGAGAACATGGAGAATATTAGTTCCACAGAGTGGCAGTCGGTGGCACTGTCCTTTGACAGTAGGGAAGACGCATACAAGGGAGGAAAAACATATATAGATTTTAAGAACGCGGTCAGTAGTTGAGATTCAAGGGCGTCGGATGATAGCGTGGCTAATGAATAAGGAATAGAAAGGGTGGCGACGGTAATGGTCTTGGACTGACTTGATGCAAGCGTGTCGTCTGCTGGAGGGACTGAGAAAAAGACGAAAAGTACGTCAGAACAACCTGTGTGCTAGTCGAGATTCGAAGGAGGTGCTTCCTAAATACAAGTCAGGAGTGCTGCCGTGTCATACGCCTTGTTCAGTAATTGTCCTGGGGAACGGACAGGTTAGTTAGCCTTTTAACGCCTAGCGGTAACTTTACGTACCACCAGGTTTAACATTAAAAATTGTACGTGGTGCCCACATTGCGTTTATGTGTTTTGTACGGATCTCAGAAAAAACAGCAACTTTTGCCTTATAAAACATTAAGAGACTGGTTTTTATAACCGAAGTGGAGAGTGTTTACAGCGCGGTACGCACTGAGTCCTTATAAAAACAGATACGCTTCGTCTTTAAAGGGTTAAAAAATTCTACGTGGTGCCCACATTGCGTTTATATGTTTTGTACGGATCTCAGAACAAACAGCAACTTTTGCCTTATAAAACTTGTTTTTATAACCGAAGTGGAGAGTGTTTACAGCGCGGTACGCACTGAGTCCTTATATAAAACAGATACGCTTAGTCTTTAAAGGATTAATCCCGTATTGCAGTAACAAACATATCAACGCGGCTTCTGTTGTCCACATGAAATTTTGTAACCAAGTGCGCGAACCTACCCCTCCCCTCCCCACCCCTCACAACCTATGACCATCCTGATTGATGCGCCCCGATTTCTACACTTCTGTGTCCCACATTTTTGCCGTGTCTTGTGAGAGACGGGCAGTGGAATGAGGATGGCCAATTTTCGAATCCAAATTTTGCAAAGTAATTACCTAGTCGTCTGAGCCCATGTCATGAAGAAGAAATTTTCTGTAAATTTAACGTAATCCATAGTCCGTGGAATAGATTAACCGTACAGTTGTTTATTTCAACAAATTGCACAATTAATAATAAATAATCATTTGTCACTTACGTCCCTCGTACATATTTCGACCGCTGTTAGGTCATCATCAGGAAGGTATAGAAGAAGGCACGCCAAGTACAGCAAATTCTGTCAAAGATATGCGTGTGTACAGTTAAAATAAACACCACTGTCAATGAAGTTGTTAAAATATTTAAATATAAATCAATCAACAAATATTTTACAATTCTTGAATATCTTATCTTTCATTGCCCACAAAGTTATATCAAATTTTTGTCATCGTCATTTAAAGAAAATAACCCCTGTGCTGTCTGGTTGGTGTTTGTGCCACGGTGGAGCGTAGCGTGCTGTCAGTGCTGTACCCTGTGGTGGAATGTGGATGGTAAAAAATTGATGCAACTTTTGTCGGCAATGGAAGATAAAGTATTGTAGAATTGTAGAATATTTGTGACTTCATTTATATTGTAGTCCCGACATATTTTAAAATTTTATTCACAATATTTTATTTTAACTCTACACACGCACGTCTTCGCAGAAAATCGTCATATAACGTTCCGACGCATTTAGATTTTAATTTTTTAATCGATCCATGCAAACACGTCCGTTAACATTAGCTGAAAATGTTCCAGATCAGGCCTGCCCCAACCTCTGACGTGGTGCGGACAACTTGGCCAACATTTCGCCTCCAACCGGGCGACATACAATTCAATATACAGAATTGAGAACGAGTGAGTGCTGGCCTACGTACAGTTATATATGCAACTTTACCGCTGTGTTTTTCTATAAAATAAGCGCAATAAATATAATCTGATAAAAAAAGTAAGAAATAAAGAATTGAACTGAAAACCTAGACTAGGTTTTCTCCATTCTTAGCACATTTAACCCTTTAAAGACGAAGTGTGTCTGTTTTATATAAGGACTCAGTACTGTATCACTACTAGCAATTTCATGTAATATACCTACAGTGTCCCATCTCTAACTTTGTGTTACCAACTGCAGTGACATGAAATGTTACAGTAATAGCAAAGCAGAGCTCTAGTAAACATAAATAAAACACACAACTTGCAAGAAATTTTGTGACTGTGTCACGTGGGTGTACACTAAATAGACCCAAGTACACGGTCATCATGCTGTGCCGTGACTCAGGCGGTTAGCCGCCGGCCTTCCACCGTGGAGGCCCGGGTTCGATCCCGGGGGGTCAGTCCATGTGGGATTTGTGGTGGACAAAGTGACATTGGGACAGGTTTTTCTCTGAGTACCTTGGTTCTCCCCCGTCAGTTTCGTACCACGGGTGCTCTGTTATTTGGAAAAGGACAAAAATAATAATAATCATCATCTTCCTCTTCATATTCATCATAGGGCTGCACAGTAAGCCTTAAGGCTGCGGGGCCCTTCTACGGCAAAAAAAGAAGCACACGGTCACCATACAAATTGTTGTCATTGTTATGAATCATAAAGAGCAACCCGTGTTTTATTTACATCTGCTTACTAATGCTGCATTTGGGGTCAAGGGGACGAGTGCTGGGTCGGGGCCCCGGTCGGGTCATTGCCGTCAGGCGATGGCACCGGCCCGGGTCGTGCCTGGCATGGGGCAGCCGGTCGGGGTCACTACCGACGGGTGGTGGCTCCGGTCCGATAAGAGTGCTGCCATTTTCCCCAGGCGTGATAAATGCGTCATACATAGCCTCTTCTCACCCAGGACCGGCTGTGCGTGGCGAAGAGCCATAACCTACGAGAGGTGACACTGTTTGTGCAGAACACAGCGGATCTAAAGGGGTAAACCTTGAAAAACAATCCCCAATCCTACGGTGTGAGTGCCGTGCCTATGGGATGAATGGCAGTGGGCGAGTCTGTCTAAACGGCGGCCTCTGGGATACCAGGCTACCTCCCAGTTGTACTGTAGCCTTACCAAGCATGGGGGCTCTGCTTGGTGGACCGAGTTCTTTCCCCGTAAATGACTTATGAGTAAATGGATGTATGAAGGCTCTAGGGAGGGGCATCTCTCTCCATGGAGGCCCCATTTGGGAACCAGGTAGGGGGCTCTTTTCCCGGGCCTTTCAGAGATAAGTAAAGGTGTGTTTTGGAAATGGAGCGTCCCTCTCTATGGGGGCTCTGAGAGGGGAAACTGGAAGGGGGGGATCCTTTACTGGGCTTTATAAATGATATGTGTAGAAGGCCCTGGGGATGGGCTTCTCTGTCCGTAGGGCCTTGAGGGGAACTTGGAGGGAGGTTCCTTTATTGGGAATTTTGAGAGATATGTAGAGAAGGCCCTGGTGATGAGCATCTCCCTCCATTGCGGCCCTGATGGGCAACCTGGAGGGGGGGCTGCTTTCACTGGGGACTGCGAGAGACAGGTAGAGAAGGGTTCTGGGAACGGAGCGCCTGTTTCTGTGGGGCTCTGAGAACGGAACCTGGAGGGGGGGGGCTTCTTTTCTGGGAATTTTGAATATATGTAAAGGCGGCTCTGGGGATGGAGCATCTTTCTCTATGTAGGGGCTCCGTAAGGGCAACCTGGAGAGGGTGTTTCTTTTCTGGGGACTTTGAGAGATATGTAGAGAGGGCTCTGGACTGGGGACTTTGAGAGATATGTAGAGAGGGCTCTGGACTGGGGACCTTGAGAGATATGTAGAGAGGGCTCTGGACTGGGGACCTTGAGAGATATGTACTGAGGGCTCTGGTGATGGAGCATCTTTCTCGATGCAGGAGCTCCACAGGGGGACCTGGGGGGGGGAGCTTCTTTTTTGGGGACTTTGAAAGATAACGGGGCTGGGGAGGAAACCTCAGCCCTTGCGTTTGCATGAGTGTGAAGCCCTGGCGACACTCAGGCATATTTATCTGGGATCCTTTTTTATGGACCCTAAGGACATTAGAGGTCTGAGTCTGGGGGCAGTGTGGAACTTCTTTAGAAGGACAGGGCTCTCATGACTCGGGCCTAGGAAGGGGGCACAAAGGACCGGTAAGGCCTACATGCATCGGGACCGTAAGGGCTCGACCCGTACTTATTCTACTCTATTCTCATGCTGCACTTGATCGCAAGTTATGTGCATGTCACTCCCAAGGTCACGTCAACAGTTTTTCCTTTTCTTTTTACAAAAAAAACGGCAACTCAGGAAATGCAGCGTACACATTTGATAGCACATGGCATGTATTTTTAAATGTTACTATCAGATGGGGAACATGTGCAGGACTGAACACACATTTTACGTGCCAGCATCATTGCTTTTGCAGTCTCATTCTGAAATGTTTGTCAGCGAAGTGGAGAAGCATTTGTATGTGATAATGCCAGTTCTGCACAGTGGAAATGCATGGGAGTGCCGTGCAGGACTGCATGCAGCACTACATGATGGTGCCTCACGGTATCAAACAGTGGCAAGGTGGGCACGGGCATTCAGAGACGGAAGAGTGTCAACAGAGTGCCAGCAGCCGACATGCATCACAGTGGATGTGCCATGAGAGTAAATAATACACAGATCGTCGCTCACAGCTCTATAAATAACCGTCACATAGTATGTCATGTTTTGACCTTTGTAACAGCCTTCGTCAGGGACTACAACTTGAATACACCTTGAAGAAAAATGCTGTTATATAAGCATGAGGTTGAGATTAAAACAAGATCTCATTTTTACAAACAAGATTCCATTTAATATATTAAGTTTCCAAAATGAATCATGTTTTAACCTTCTAAAGCCTAGCGGTAACTTTACATACCAGCAGGTTTAACATTAAAAAAATCTACGTGGTGCCTACATTGCATTTATGTGTTTTGTACGGATCTCAGAACAAACAGCAACTTTTGCCTTATAAAACATTAAGAGACTGGTTTTTATAACCGAAGTGGAGAGTGTTTACAGCGCGGTACGCACTGAGTCCTTATATAAAACAGATACGCTTCGTCTTTAAAGCATTAAAAAATTCTACGTGGTGCCCACATTGCGTTTATGTGTTTTGTACGGATCTCAGAACAAACAGCAACTTTTGCCTTATAAAACATTAAGAGACTGGTTTTTATAACCGAAGTGGAGAGTGTTTACAGCGCGGTACGCACTGAGTCCTTATATAAAACAGACACGCTTCGTCTTTACAGGGTTAAAAAATTCTACGTGGTGCCCACATTGCGTTTATGTGTTTTGTACGGATCTCAGAACAAACAGCAACTTTTGCCTCATAAAACATTAAGAGACTGGTTTTTATAACCTAAGTGGAGAGTGTTTACAGCGCGGTACGCACTGAGTCCTTATATAAAACAGATACGCTTCGTCTTTAAAGGGTTAAAAAATTCTACGTGGTGCCCACATTGCGTTTATGTGTTTTGTACGGATCTCAGAACAAACAGCAACTTTTGCCTTATAAAACATTAAGAGACTGGTTTTTATAACCTAAGTGGAGAGTGTTTACAGCGCGGTACGCACTGAGTCCTTATGTAAAACACACACGCTTCGTCTTTAAAGGGTTAAAATAGCCAAAAGCTGTGTGAGATATTTTGTTCAAAATATTGTTAAACATATGGCCAGTGTGCTTGCCTATAACTGCATGCTTTAAAATGTTTTGTAAACTTAAATCCTCCCTTTTCCGAGTAGAATTCTTATAAACTTTCCTATAAAGCAGTTCCTATGAATGGATTTCTGTGCGTCTCGTTAAGTTTCTGGAAAAGTTGAGAATTAACGGTAAAAAAAAACTTTGCAGCCATAATGTTGCTGTGGTATCGCAATATGTATAGAAACCGAAAGTAAAGATGCATACGGTTGTAGATGTCCGAGATTTTTATTTGTGTATTAGCCTTGGTATGGATTATGTGATATTGGTATCAGAATCTGGAAAACAGTAAACGAAACCTTGGTCAACACATCATTTACATATGGTGCACTTACAACCTCATTTATAATATAAAATAAATATGGCATAACTTATGTGTATTTGAAGGATGTAACTATAGCAGAGTATATGTTCACTGTGCACAGGCGAACAGAGTGCTGAATGTGTAGAGTAGAACTGGCTGAGCATACAGGGAGTTCTGCCTTTACAGTGCTCCAAATTTTATGAGACGAAATGTGCCAGATTGCTGCCAAATGGGTGCCACATAATTTAAGTGAGGTGCAGCAGGTGTTTTCTCCCCGGTACTTCTCTTGAACCAACGGTGATCACCCCTGCTCATGTTTCAAGTTTCAGACTGCAGTACTTTCTGTATTATGTGTGATGTTGCAAGTATAGCTGCCTTTTGTAGTGAATCTATTGAACGTTCTCCTGGTATGTCTTCTAAGTTTTTCTTTAAACCTTCTGTTACTATTCTGGTGGCTCCAATTACCACAGGTGTAATCATACATTTCATGTTCCACATTTGCTTCATCTCTATACATAAACTGTTGTATTTCCTGCTTCCATTTGCATGACATTTCTGTCCGTTGTTATTGCCACATCTATCAGTATGTTGTACTTGTGTTGTTTTGTTGTTGCTGTTGCTGTTCCTGCTGTTGTTTCTATCGTTACTGCTGTTGTTGTAACAGATGGACTTTATTATTTTCAGAACTTCACACACAAGGATGCCACAGTTTGAACAGCAAACGAACATAGGTTTTGCAATGACTAAGGAACACAGTCACAGAAACATATGGAAACAAGGTCATTGGGCCAGCTGTACTTTAGAAATTGTTTAGGCTTTTGAAGGAAGGCCAAAAGTTACTGCGAGGTCTCCTGCAGAAGGGAAAGCCAGTGTAACAACAGCCCCATGTTCAAGAGGTGAACCAAGATTACTCTTAGAAGAACAAGTGAAGTTACTGAAGCGGTAGGTGACTGCAAGATCCTATCCACTCTCATTTTTGGGGATCTAGAAATGTGAAAGTGCACCAGGTCATCTCCTTCCTTTGGTACGAAAGTGCGTAATGAAGGCTGTGCTTCCAGAGCATCCCTGGTCTCAAGATCTGGTCCCTGCTGATTGCTGTTGCATCCCAAGAACAGTGCGTCGGTGTTTCTGTAGCCTCCCTGTTCTTCAGGCCTAGCCCTTGCTGATTGCTGCCTCTGCCCAAGAACAGTATATCAGTGTTTGTGTATCCTGCCTATTCTCCAAATCTAGTACCTGCTGACTTCTGGCTGTTCTATTCTATATTAATATATAAAAAGATCCTCGGGGAAAGCGATATGGAGGAAGTACGTGAGGTTGTTAGTACTCCACACTACAAAAGATGAACACAATAAATATTATTAGATTTGCTTAAAATGTTAGTCACATATATTATTGTTGTTATTGCAGAAATTATTACAGAGAAAGACACAGCGAACAAAATGCTCGAAAGCGTTCCTAAGACGCCGGTTCATGCAAACAATAAGGTTTCTGAATTATTTTAAATGGCACAGATTTAGAAAATAAATATTGCTTATAAAAGTGATCAGCCCGACGCAGAGACACCTACCTCACAACAAATAACACTAACAAGAGGCAAACATCCATGTAACTGGCGGGATTCGAACCCACAATTCCAGCAAGCGAGCAGCCACAGACCCACGCCTTAGACCGCGCGGGACATTCCTGTAGCTAATAAAAACAGCTACTGCACTTCCCCTTAGGCCTAATTTTTTTAATTTTTTATTTTTTTAATTTTTTAATTTTGACGCGAGGGCGCAGCACTGTTACGCTGTACGTACCCTGCCTCTCCAGTTTGCACGACCTTTCGCGCTGTGTCTTTCTTTTACATGTTTACGTTAATTACCTCTCTGTATAAGCGAAGATACGACGGCAGAAAAATAGATGCAGGGAATCTCTTAACAGAGGTGAGAGAGGGTGTTAAAAAGTGTCTAAAATTTTGGGGGGCAGTAAAAATTATTCAGTTTTTCAGAATACATTTGGGTGGAATTTTCAAGACCATTGTTCTGAAAATCCGTAAGAATGCTTGGATGACAAAATAGATCATAAGTGTCTTGAGGGATCCACTGACCGCACGGCGGCGGCGGCGACGAAAACAACAGCAGCAGCAGCAGCAGCAGCAACAACAACAACAACAACAACAACAGTAGTCCATAACCGACATCTTTCGACTTTAAACAAGCCTCGAATTTAAATCTGCCCCGCTGCCTGTAGAATGCTTCGAAATAGGGCTGTGTTTGAAATTTATGAAAGACACTTGTGTGTGCTTGCTAACTGCTTCCCCACGTACCAGGCGGCCCTTTCATACCCGCGCCAGCAAGAAACAAGCAATCTAACATCATCGAGCAGAGTCCTTCTTGGGAAGCTAATACTTCCTCACCTCGGATTGCAGATGGAAGAGACGGCCTCCAGTTATGGACGCCAGGTGCAAAAATACTGGAGGGCAATCTCCATTTTGGAGGTTTGGTGAAGAGTAAACCCGTCACCCTACAAAACCAGCATACGAGTATTTCGAAAAGTTACGCTTTTAAATATAGAAACGTGTTTTAAAGGCGTAGAATTTTAGTAACTGAAAGTCACAATAGGTTGCAATACAAGTTCGCAATGTCATCAATTAGGATTCGTAAAAATTTTAGCAGCACATTACCTGAAGTTGCAGAATAAATATAGCTTGACTAATGGTACAGAATCCTGTTGCAATGATAGGAGACAACGCATGAACTTGCAGAAATATTACCAACAGGAATTTAACGGTCTACAGAATACAAGAAGAACTGGAAGGTTTGCGGTTCGAGCCCCAGATTTTCTCTTCTCCACATCCGCCCAGACCTGTCCTGGAGCTCACCCAGCGTCCTGCACAACAGGAAACATAGAGGGCAACCCATGACATGCTCATGCAGACACACAAGAGGAGGTGGAGTTGGAGGGACTACAAGAGGGTGTGTGGTCAGCACCACGCTCCGTCCGATTTCCTCTTGGGGCCTTTCTGGACGCCATGCACAATCTCGCCGCCTCCGGGATTCGATCGCCGGACCGTTCAGCTCCTAGTGAACTGCTGTACCGTCTATGCCATCCTGGCGAGTGCAGTAAGTACCGGGAATTTTTCCCGGGGTAAAGGGCAGGGCGTGGCGTTGACCACCCACCCAGCACTAGCGCTGAGGTTAAGAATGGAAAGAACTATGCCCCTTCCCTGTCCCCCCCCCCCCAACGGTGCAATCAAGGCGTGTGACAGGTAGACCTTTATACACTAGTCGAGTCATCTAAGTCAGCTACATGGACCTGCTAATAACAGTCTGAGAATCTCAGACCCCTGCGCTATCACCCCACCGACTAATCCTCATAAAAGGGCCCTGGATTCAATGACCACACTTCCATAAGCTCAGGCATGTAATCCAGCCATTCATTGCATGGAGACTTCCTACAGAGAGCGGGCGACAGCGCCGAGATGCTAGCAGGCATACACACACGTATTCTTTTCGCAAGCGTCTGTTCAGACGACCGTGCGTGAACACTTTCTCGCCGGAACTCGTTGTGTATAGGGTGCATGGTTTGTAGCATAGCAGAAAGAGAACTAGTAGGAATTGCGCTTTGTATGTTTTGTAATTACGCGTGTTAATTTCTCAAGAACTGTGTGCGTTTGGGTTGCTGTTTCTGTAACTTTCTTCCACAACTCCAGGAAATTCTTCATTGTGGGGCAAAACACTATAGAAAACAATTCGGTTCCTTGCGAGTATATAGAATCTGACAGATCAAACCTTATCTTGCCTTCAGCACTGCTGGGTTTGATTTCACCTGGTTCACACCGTTCTTCTTAACTCTTTACCTTGAACCAAGGAACGCAAAGCGTAGGATACAGAATACAAATCTTAGCCCAATTCTAATTCTATGTACCGCCAGCTTTAACAGTAACAAACAATGCCTTTTGCCACATATTTTTCGTGGGATTCTCACAGCTAGCAGCAATAACTGAATGCGAATTTTAATGGAGACTAACTCTGTTTTCTGACGTGCAAACTCAAATTCTATGTAAAGTAGAGATAATGTCAGCCTTCGAAGCATTAAATACGAACCAGAGAACCACATGGTTCAACTTATTTTCAGAAACGAGGCACTGGCTACCAAATCAAGATGGTACAAACTCAAGAAGTAGGAGACGTGGCAGTATAAAAATTTTATTACCTGCCTTGAAAGAAATAGAAGCTTGTAAAAATTACAGTTTATAAAACCATCCCGTTTTTATTGCACGTCTGTCAGACAAATTACTGACATACGCGTTTCGACATATGTGAGGACATAACGAGTGTCTGTAAGAAAGCGTACAGCAACAGAGTTATGAATTTGATTTCTACATGCGTTAAAATATTTATTAAATTCTTCTTGACATTGTTCTTGCCAAACCAAATTGCCCCACCTTGATATCCAGTGCAATTAAACATTTATATATTGTAGGCAAACAGTACATAACGCTGCGTAACATGCCAGGACAGCGAAGATCTCTAAATCAAAAGTAACTTCGTTAGGATGGTATATATAGCATACAGTCCGAGCAAATTAGGTGTAAAGCAGTGAACTTGTTCAAAAATTGATAGGGAACAGACAGACAGACAGACAGACGAAAGTTCCTTACGGGTTGGCAGATTTTGAATATGGAAAAAATTGCCCTAAATGTACGGAAAGCGACGGCAGCTAGCCATCAAGTTCAGTCCATTCCGCACCCAATTCATGTAAGACTGAATTCCTTTTAATGCCATTTCAATAAGCCCCTTTACCAGGGGACGGCGGATCGGGCCTGTGTACTACATGAGTTCCTTTTTTTCGCCGTACTGGTGCATATGCTTCTCAAACAGTTTTCTATTTCATTATTAGAATATATAATATATTCATTTTTAGACGCGTTTGCAAAATTGCGAAGAGCGACTAGTAGCTTCCGTCTGTCTGTCTGTCCGTCCGTCCACGTGAATCAACTCGCGCTTCCACTGGAAGAATTTTCACGAAATTTGATATTCGAGCATTTTCGTAAAATCTCTCCAGATAATTCAGGTTTCATTAAAATCTGGCAAGAATAACGGGCACTTTACATGAAGACCTAGAAAGATTTATGATATCTTGCTCAGTTCTTCTTAGAATGAGAAATGTTTTAGACAAAAATTGTGTTAACCATGCAACTATTACTCACGCAAACCGCCGATGATAAACCAAGATGGCGTCACGCCACGCTCCAGTGTCACAGAAGAGTCAAAACAAAATGCTTTTACACACACAACTCACGCTCTTGCTGCACGGTACAATGATCACACGTAGTTATCATAATACTAGAGGATGTTACCAAAAATAAGCCCTTGGAACGAGTAGATGAGCCGCATGACTGTCCGATTCTGTTAGCTTCGCTACCTCACTTAAAACTCATTGCCATTACATGTGCTGTCACACCGTGCTTCCACCTGTCGGCCATCCTCTAACTACCGACAGCTAGCAGTACAAGTCAGCTGTGTGGAAACTGAGTACTAAAAATAGCCTTGCTCATTGTGGATTGTTGCGTTCGACCAATAGCAACGCAGTACACTTCATAATTTTACAACCTACGTGGTACAGTTTGCATCATATTTAATTGCAAATAAAGCTAATCAGAATAAAAGAGCCAGAGCCGTGATATACAGCTCCACTGTACAATTAAATGCATGCATATGCATTTGTTATCACTATTACTTAACATGTGAGGTGTACACAGCAGCAGGGTACTGCAGTTTACAGATTATTAAACGAACCCAGCCATTTGTCATCACGAATTCTTATCGGGCTTCCTTCCTTACGGAAAAGAGGCCATGGCGTTAAGTCGACCGCTCAAACTACATCTGATGCAGAGGTTAAGAATGAGTGTAGCTATACCTCTAGTGCCCTATACAGGCCTACTTGTTACCGCTAAAGTGAGGAAACTGTTTTTTCATGAAATACCTAGTTATTTCCTAAAGTAACTGGAAAGGGCAGTTAAATTATATAGTGATGTCCCATTCGACACTTCAAGTAGATATTGCGCACAATAACAAGTTACTTAAGTTGCATTCCTTGTCAAAATTCATGCGAAACTCTCCAAATACTGTCTCAGTTTGAGATCTGCGCTCTTCTGAGTATTGTGCAGCGTCGAATGGTAACCTTATACCGACGTTTCGGGACAACGTACCGGTCCCATCTTCAAGCGTCAAGAAGTCCAGTAGTAAAAGGTGAAGTTGTTCCTGCCAATGCCATGAGAGCATATAAGGGATATAGAGGTACAGCTCCACTGATTCTTGAACTCACCACTGTAAGGGGCACCCTGTTCAGCAAATTTAAGCAGGTGCCGCTGTACAACACAGTCCCGGTGTTTAATAGATTTTTGTGTCTAGGAGTCTGCATTCAGTTCCCATCAGCAACGGGGAAATGATGGGCGATACCCACAGAGCCCTTTATGGGTGGAAGACATAAATACAACAGGGTGCTGCCTGGGGTTCTGAGGGATCGCTACTGAAACTGCTATCACCACCCCAGTGCCATACAGCCCTCAGCATTTATGCCTAAAATCTTGCCTTGAGTGTACCATTGCCCCTGCTAGCCGCCCACAGGCGTTACCCCCCTCCACGACGGGGACGCCTGGGGTTGGTTTTAGGAGTGGTGGTTGCCCAGAAAGTAGTAGAAGTAGACCAGAAGTAGACCAAACAAATTTGAAGTTTCAGTCACTTATGTACAAAATTGTACAGATTTCTGACAGACAGTGCCACTGCAGCAGTGCCTCACAGTGGAGTAGGAAAGTGATGTGCGGTACAAACATCATGCAGCGATAGAATTCCTTGTTGCCAGGAAACAGTCAGTGACACACACAAACATCTTTGCGATGCCTATGGAATCTAGCTACAAATATTTACTGAGAACAAAATATAAGAGGCATTTCTTTCTGGGCAACCCTCTCACTCACTCACACACACACACACCATGTGAAATCACCTAAGATAAAAACATCAATGTGCCCTTTTTATTTCTATGCATAGATATCCATGAAATATGAGCACAGTAATTTTCTCAGATTTTTTGCTCAAAAAGTGGCTTCAGGAAACATTTTTAAAAATAGCACATTTTGCACAATTTGTGTTGTGACTACCTCAGCATCGAATATTAAAAATTTTGTAGCATGCTTGTTTTTGAGGCAATTTAGATCATTCTGGAGAGCACAAAAAATTAGCTGCAATTTGACACCATACGTATGTATGTAAGTACATAGGTACATATGTATTTGTGTGGCCATGTATGTACACTGTCATTCTCTTCATACATGTGGCACTTCTCTTCTGTGTCCAGTAGCTGGCCCTTTTCTTTATTGTCAGCAGTTCCTCCTGCAGTGTTGACTCAACTTCCATCCTTCCTTCAAGGTCCTTCTTGGGTGTCTTGTTTGTAATCTAGTGAAAGGTGTTAACCTTTTAAAGCCTAGCGGTAACTTTACATAACACCGGATTTAACATTAAAAAATTCTACGTGGTGCCCACATTGTGTTTATGTGTTTTGTACGGATCTCAGAACAAACAGCAACTTTTGCCTTATAAAACATTAAGAGATTGGTTTTTATAACCGAAGTGGAGAGTGTTTACAGCGCGGTATGCACTGAGGCCTTATATAAAACAGACATGCTTCGTCTTTAAAGGGTTAATGTAGGGAAAAATCATTCAACATCATGTCAGATATACAGCTCCAGTATCAGAGCACAATATATACCAAACTCAAAACTCAACTCCCACATTGACACATGCCTGCCAGTGTTTCCTATCCTGAGCTACAAAAATTCAGTTTACATTCTCACATCATACTTCATAAATATCCCACATCAGTATCCCCCCCCCCCCATCTAAAAAGGTAACCCACATTCTTTTTATCAGAAGTGTGTATGAATTTCTCTTCTCTCAGACACGTGCTATGTGAACACTCCCTCCCCCCCAGACAGTTAATGAGTTGTATGAGTAAACCATAAATTTGGGAATAAAGGCATATGCTCAGCTGAAATCACTTAAATTAATCGCATTAACACAACTTTAAAATTTATCCAAGAAGAATTTTAATTAACATCTGGTACTAATTACTCACTTGGCTATGGACTGACATGAGATAAATCAAGGATCATTTCATGTTACCCTGCCTGGTATTTCTTTGTCATTGACGCACCAGCAGCCCACATTCCAGTAAATAGCAATATCTTGTAACTAAATGTACCATAGGACCACTAAATGTTGTGTTTGTGGTTGGGCACTAAAATCCGTAAATATATCAACATCCTACCGGTTTGAGATCTTTGATTTTGTATGAAGTGCATGGATCTGTCCAGAAGTGATGTTAGAAATACAAAAAGCTATTTGAAAAGCTGAACTTGATGACACGTAACACAGTTCATATGTGCTGACACTGAAATGTCAATGCCATTCTCTACAAGTTTGTAAATGTAGTGGAACGCTGCATGAATACATTGTTACCTCTGAAGAAAGACAACAAGCATCACACACGCACACACACACACACTCATATATATATATATATATAGAAATAAGAAATTTTTAAATGACACTAATTTAACTGGGTAAGAAACTAACCAACTAATTTATTATATGTGAAGGAGTCCCCTTCTTATGGGTTGTGTTATTAAGGTCAGCAAGATATTCTGCAATTTCATTACCATTGGCATAATGGCAACATCCACATAGAGACCCTATCCTGAGCTACATAAAGTCAGTCCATGTCCTCCCATCTATCATAGGGTCTTTTAAGTGGTCCCCTTTTTCAGGTTTTCCTACCAAAGTTGTGTATGCATTTCCATGCTACACACCTTTTTACAGTACACTGAACACCATCTGCATTACAGCATTAGTCCCGTTACCAGCACAGGAAGGTATGTACACAAACACACACACAGAAAAGCTGAATTACACATGTGACTAGTTTTTGCTGGTTTTAGGATCTGAATGTCAATGCAGACGACACAATGGCAACAGGAAGCTCAGTATATTGACGTTACTCAGTTCGGGTTTTACTGCTAAGCCATCTGTTTGGGAACATAAAAGCATCTCACTGCACCTACAAGTGCTTGATTATTCTTATTAACACTCTGCAGTCTAAATTATCTGTGTGAATGCATGTAGCCTGCACGAATAGTGTATGGTGCTGCTCTGGTACACCACAAACCTTAATGTGTACCAATTCCACACAGTTTGTATACACACACAAATCTTACCTTCAAATGTTGAATTTCTTGATGCACAGGCTCTCCATTTCTCCCATGAGGTGCCTTCTGTGATGAAATGGCCACAGCAGCCTATTGAGATCACAATAAGGTTATGTCAGTAACAACACCATGGCTCTAATTATTCTCTTTTGGAGCACAAATACCCACCCTATGTTAATAGAATTCACACAGAAAATTATACTGTACTTAAGTACAGAAGGAAAATAAAAGAAGTATACAATTTGAATAGCATCAATATTTTAAAAAAATATCACATTGGAATTATTTATTATTCAAGTAACAAAATGCATCCAAAATTTGCGGACCTCAACAAACGGTAACCATGTGATGATATGGCAATGTCAAAATTCACTGTGTTACAATGCCTAAGTTGAATTTTCCAAAGACAAAGTTAAGCCTGGATGGTTTTGACATGAGTTCACATTTGAAAAACCAACTGATGCTCAGCTTGCAGCTTTAACTTCAGCTGACTGAAGTAGGGTGTCAAATCCAAAAGGAAAGCAATATCATGAACCCTCACATCATTGATATGGTCTGACACTTCCATGATTTGGATATCCAGAAATTTGAGGATATCACTCCTAGGATCATAAAACTCCTTTAACATGGTTCCCTAATCATCAGACTTCACATATCACACCAATATCTTCAAGAAATTCATGGAACTGGCAGTAACTAAATGTTTGATTTTATGAAATTAATGCACGTAAGAACTGCAGATATGTGAAATGTTCAAACTTCATTGACCTAGCACATTAAGTCTACTGGTGGATTATTTAAAGAAACACACATACTTCATTTTCATCCAGATTCATAAAATTTGATTTGGCTCTTACATTTGTAACTAAGCCAATCTTGCTTCTGACCAGAAATTTATCAAAACTTAACATGGGGAGTGCACCGTTCAGTCTTCAGCAATTCTCTGTACACTTTGTGAAAATAAAGGACTCCTGCCCCAAAGCAAAATGACCAAGCAGTATGAGCCCATATTCATACATTTCAGAGTGAACTGAGAGGGAATTTTGTACCTTGCTTATTACTACTGCTTCTTCCTATGTAGGTGTCAGGGTTTGTAGTCTAGTTCACGCATGAACTTCCAAATTGATAGTAGCAGGTTCTTGTCTTACCAAGATCTCTTTTTTTTAGGTACACATTTTTATTTTATAGTTTTCACTACCATTTTGTTACTTTTCTTTTATATTATTCCAAGTGGTAAATATGTACTCCCTTTATGAAAAATGGATTATAAGAATACTGTTGACTATTTCTTTGTTTATATAATAATAATAATAATAATAATAAGCAGGATGCAGTACAAGTGGTTCCGATAGTAATCTCAGCCACCGGAATAATTCTAAAGTCACTGTCACAAAGTCTAAAGAGACTTAACCTGCACCCAAACACATACATACAAATGCAAAAAGTGGTAATTATTGGCACATGTTCAATTATGAGAAATTTCCTCAATTACACATAAGACCACCGAGCCTAATCCTGTTGATGAAATATCCCAGGATAGGTGAATATTTCCCAGCTAAAGGTGAGAAGAGAGAAATTCGAATAATAATAATATGTTGCCATGGCTGCTGAATGTAAGATGCTGTGTACCTGGGCTAGTGTGTGTCCTGTGAAAAGTCAGAGGAATAACCTCTGTTGAGTTATGGTGTAATGCTATTGAGCATGTGTAATGATGGAGCCTCTGTGGATGATATACATGCTGTTACAGTTACAGGGAAATTCATAAAAACATTTCTGACCATCACTCTTGCGGTGTAAGAGGTATGATTTCTGTTTACAGATTCCAGGATTTAATTTCACCTGTGCATGTTCAGTGTTGAGAATTGTCATGCAGGGCTGTGATGTGAGGCAGGACATGCTAGGAAATGAGGGAAATAAGAAGAAGACAGTATTGAAGGAAGTTCCTGTTTTCAGGAATATTCACAAAACAACCTAGCCCATTTGTCCACAGAGACCAGTGACTCCTGCCACATTTTTATGATATTCCATACTTGGCACTTGTACTAAAACTTGTCTGTATGTTCTGATTTTGGTTAAAATTGGATAAAAATATCAAATTATTTACTACTTTTCACCAGACACTTCTCTGACACAAAATTTTGTCTTCCCAGCAATACTTTTGCTGTGTTAATGGTTCACTATCACTGGTGCTGTGTGTGCTCATTATACTTTCAGGAAAAAAATGAATACTACACTCTTTCCAGAATTAATGTTCCAAATGAACAACAATTCTGAAATTAACTGAAATTGCAACTGGATTTTGGCTTACACCATAAATCATGAAACAGAAGTTTGGCAAAGTCATCATGATATAACTATCACCTATCAGATCATCTACACAACCCCAACCAGTTTGCAGATATACCAAATAAGTGGCATGCAAAGAAATCAACAGACTTTTATTACAAAAAAGATGGACTGTACACATTATAATAAATGGTGATATTTATAAGAGACAAATACAAACTAATTGTGGTCATTAACTCAAAATCCCACACAGATATCTCATTACTCAAGACTTTCCCCCTCACATTTACATTACTTATTTAACATATCCTGGGAATAGGACTATGTCTGGATCATCTGCAGATAACATTATTTAACCTAGCTTGAAGAATATCTGTAATATCTGTTAACACTTGTTTCTTGTATTGAGAACGTAAAAGATCCTCAAACAGCTTCTCAGTTTTTCTATGTGCTACGTTTGATGTAAGCACGTATCTCACTGTATCACAACGTAATGTGTGGAAATGAGAAACATCACCAGCTTCCATACACCTGCCATAAATTTTAACAGCTGTGCTGTGTGACAGGAACCTGGTGACTATCATTTCAGTCAGCTGTTCACTCCCTGGTATCAAAAACCTGTCCAACACAGCAACCAGTTCTAATGACGTTCCCAGATCAATATCTCGAATATACGAGGGAACATGTCCCAATTTCATTATGCGAAGAAGGTTCGTAAGACAATAATGTGAAATTCCTGGAAGGGGAACGTAATCTTCATTTGATTCTTTGAACTCACCTCTGAACATAGCTTCAAACATTGGTGATTGTGAACAGAGGTGCATGTTGCTAACTTGACCAGAGCTGCCATCATCCAACAGTAGGAATACTGCATCATCTGAAACCTGAAATTCAAAAGGTGTTACATTTCCTTTTTAGGCAAGTTTGCAACATTACAAAAAGCAATCACTGGCAAGATCATGTCTGTATGTCTGCATGGCACAACTCAGCTCCTGCTGGATTGATTTTCATGAAATTTGAAAAGTGAGGATTTTTTTAAAATCTGTCAAGATAATTCAATATGAATATGAAATAAAAAAGTTCATATAGACAAAAAAAAAGAAATTATTTATTTTCAAATATTAATATTGATAAATTTAAAGAAAGAAAATAAAACATGGAAATAAAAAATAGTAATTTTAAATTAAAATCTTTAATAAAATGAGTGGGAGGAAAAACACGATTATTAGAAATAATGAACATTTTGTTACCTAGGAATTTTAATTTTTATTTTGAACGGTTACTCAGCGGTGGAGCAGTATTCTTAGATTTACAACCTAAAAATGCTGTTATCTGTGATATAAACAATGAATTCAAGCAACTTCCAGGTTGCTATCCACAAACACAAAGATTGGAGTATACAGAACTGTAGTTTTACCTGTTGCTTTGTATGGGTGTGAAACTTGGTCTCTCACACTGAGGGAGGAACAAAGGCCGAGGGTGTTCAAGAATAGGGTACTGAGGAGGTTATCGGCAGTGATATTGGTCTATACTTTGTCATATTTATTTTTATCACCTTTTTATGTATGGGTTTAACTACTGAATACTTAAATCCTTCCGGGTAGAGACCAGACTGTAATGAACAATTACCTATTTCACGTGCACAGCCCTTTTATGATTTTACTGCAAATTTCATCATGACCTGTACTGCGTTATACTACAACAGATACGCAAAAAAAGAGCTGGTTTTGTTTGCATACATTTTTCCTCATCGTTTAGCTATCACTCTGAACAATTCCCGTCTAAAGTTTCATCAATATGCCACATTTTGTATCACTATAATTGAGCTAACTGACTTGTAGCGTCACATAACCTGCCACAGCGTACAATACTTCCATAAAATAATATCAGACGGCCCCCGCCGAGTCAGATGGACTCGTCCGTTTCGCCGAAATACGAAATCTGGTTTCTGCGTGTGCACCATCTGAACTTACCTGCACGCTACCACCAGATTTAACATTTTTGCTACAAGTTATTTATGTGAACTATATGAGCCTTAAAATAGCCTCGATTCGTATTTCTAATTGAAGCACACGATGCACTCTGTGTCACATGGTGGGGGGCAGGTATAAGTGTGACGCTACGCAGGTAATGTTTAGTTCACGTGTTTTCCACCAGGTACCGCTTCGAACAAGACTGCTAGCAAATAAGAACGTTGTTTATAACCGTCACTGTGGTTACGGAGTAGGAGCTGTGCGGGAGTGTTATCTTGAGTTCAAAAAGTTGCCATCAGTGAGATGTTTTGTTGTTTTAAAAAAGTTTCTGTGAATAAAGAAAAGAAGAAGGACATGGGACTTCTCAAGAAATTGAAGTTTTGGAAGAGGAGTGCGGTAAGTACCAAACAGAAATAATAACTATAAAATTGGTATGCGTTATTGACTGCATGATAAACTGCATATCAACACAGCTGTGTTGAACTCTCTTTCTAACAAGAAAGGTACGTTGTAAAGCTATGAACAGTTTACGACGCTGATTCTTATTGCTTCAGCAGTTGACCTTTGTCAGTCTTACAAACATGAGAAATTTATGCTCAAGTATTCACATTCATATGAAGAGCACTGTACAGCCCTGCAGCAAATACATTCTTAATACTGTGCTGGTTGTCTTGTAAGATCAATTATATAATCAACAGAAAATATGTCTGATGTAGGTTTAATATTTTGTTTCTTCTTGTAGGCATATATTTGTTGCATTGTTTTCTGTGTACTTTTTTTAGTTTCTGTTTTAAAGGAAGCAAATTCTCTCTGTTAAATATCTTTGCCATTAAATTTGAAAATTCTTCTGATTCATTGTAATGTCTTTCAGCAACGTCGGAAAATGCAGGAAGACATGGTAGCTGCCTTCCGAGATGAAGTCGAGAATCTCAAGGAGAGACTTGAAGAAAAAGACAGGGACAGGGCAGAACGAGAAGCGACGCTCCGGCATGAAATTGAGGTTCTGAAGAGGACACTTCAAGAAAAAGAAGCAGCTGCCCAGGATGAAATTGAGACTCTGGAGAAGAGACTTGAAGAAAAGGACATCAGCAGGGCGGAAGTGGAAGCTCGTAGAACGACATTTTCTAGATGGAAGATGTTCTTCTTTGGCCTCTTTTTTGTGGTAAGTTACAACACATACATTGTTTGGTACAAGTAATATGGACAGGGGTGCAGGCAGTGCACCACTTTGTGATTTTGCAATCTGGCCATTTATTAAATTAAACAATACACAAAGCTACAAAAATGAAACTAAATTTCATACATTTCCTCTGCTCTTAGTATAAGGATTAGTTAAGGATTTTAACCAATTGACAACTGTATTACTATCTTGGCCAGCACTGGTCATTAAAAATCTGGTCACTTTACATATCCATGTAGAGCTCTTTAACACTGATATTTAAATATGGTTTATTACTTTGTCTCTGATTTTAATTTTAATATATGGTGGGTCAGAAATGCCATGAGTACTACCAAAATGTCTGCTTGGCATTCCATTAACCTTGATTGTCCTAGGATAACACAGTCTGGCTTCTAAAATTTACTCGTAAATGGCCCAGCATGCCATATACTGGTTTCTGTGTGTTTACTTGGTAGCAATTTAAATGTCTGTGCTAAGCCCGAAAAACTCAAGCTGCCACAAGATACAGCTGGCTTTTAAATCTCTCTTCCAAAGATCCTAAGTCTGGTAATTTTGTTACGGACTAGAACACAAAATTTTATCAACATCTGTTTATTCACAGTTTTTGTCAGAAAATGGCGAGAATAAACGATTCTCTTTCATTTGTTTTTTTTTTTTCCTGCTTCCCTTTAAGGATATGAAGTAGGTGTGTATGGGATCACTCTGTAGTCTGCGTGCCTAAGTCTGTCCATTTAGCTTTCGTACCTTTTGACTGGACTCTCCTACAGAAGCTGAAAACTTGTACATTTCAGTATTTTAGTTGGAAGTTCTGAAGGGAAAGTACATATTGCAACACATCCTAGATTAAACGTGAATGGATTGGGAATGCCTAACAGCCAGACATATGAAATAAATGTAATTCCAGCTGCAACTGGAAGCATAATGATTTTCACAGGATTAGTGACTGTTTAAGAGTTACAGAACAGGCTATATGACCTGTCCCCATGGGATGCAATGGCCACAAAACTCTTTGCAACATGATAGCTGCTGTAGAATCTCTTGTCATGTTATGTAGTTCACAGGCATTATATTCAGAATAGACCACCACAGAATAGTGTAATTTTGTGCCCGTGTCTAAATGTCATGCCATGTGGACATGTAACGAGCAGACGAAGAGGTAATGTACTACACTTTATTGGGCACGTAGTTTGTAGCGCAGTAAACATTGGGAATAAGGCATGGAAAAATGTTATGACTCTTTGTGTAGTTCCTAAGACATCCTTTGAAGCCTGGCAAACCTACTTGGCTGTTCAGTGCCTTGTGTGAGAGAGTGAAACTTGTAGTTTATTAGTGATCATTGTACATTCATGTCTGTATATATCTAAATTTTTCCAGTACAAGCATTAATTTGGAAGTACGTATATAGGAGTAATTTAATAAACCTGGTTTCAGCAGGAGGATATTGTTAAATGGAATTTTAAGTAACTAGTTTGTGAAAAGAAACTGTTTTGAATTTCCTGAGGAGAATCGCAGACTGGCATCCGTTTGTTGATGATGATTTAATATTAAGCATCCCACATATTCAGTACCCCCTATAAGAGGCATTACCACTCTTGCTCATAAGAGATCAAACAAATCCTGCTGTTGCCTTTATACCATGTTTGTTTAACTTGTATTTTAATGCAATCCGTATGTTCTATGCCTAGATGTGCAAAGAGGCATTATATTTTAGTTAATTATTGCATTGAGATTTTTTTGGATGGTGTGAATTTCTTGAGTGTGAACAATGGTAATTTATGAGTATCGTAAGTTTTCTGCCAGTGAAATTCTGTAAATGAAGATGAGTTTCCCTTAATTCAGCTAAGGTAAAATGTAAAATGTAGTTAGTATATTAATGTAGTATGTTAGTATATTGTAATATGTTAGTATATTATCACCGCAAGAAGCTGAATTCCAGAAGTGGAAGCGCAGGTACATTAGTTCTTAATATTGGCACAAGATATACACTTGTATTCTGCTTGCACCTGTGGGGAATCCCCTTAGCACATACTGGGTAAGAGGCTGTATGGGCCAGAAATCTGGTCTTATTGGTGCACAGAAGTGAGGAATAATTATTTCACTGTACTGTGAATGATCCATGATTCATTTCCATCCAGCCTCTACCTAAATCAATAATTAGTATGAAGTGCCAACTAAAATGTCAAATGCTCTTTCACTTCACATTTGGAAACTTGTGTGGCTAATTTGTTACTGACGGTGTGTTGCACATTTATGTTGAATAGCTTTTGAACATACTAATATTTATGTTTATCATCATTGCAGGAGAACCATCATGAGGACATGCAGCAAATGAAAAAGGAGCTGGATGCTGTCAAGGATGCCAACAGCAAACTGCAGAAGCATTTGGCATCCACAGTGAAGAGTCATCAAATGGAGAAGAGAGACCTCATGAGACAGAATGAGGACCTCAAAAAGGAACTTGAAGCAGCTACGGTAAGTGTTGCCTACGTACAAGTGTACCGAATTATCAGATCATATTACTTGTGGCTTGCCAGAGTATCATCTGAATGTAAATTGCCAGCCTGCTCTGGTGGTACTGAGAATAGCATTTTGGGGTGTAAAAGAATGTGTCATATAATTTTCTTTTATTTGGATCATCAGTGAATTTCTATATTCAATTTGTACTCATGCGCTGTACTTTTATTGCAGACGAGGGTACCAGCGAGCACTTCAGAGTTGGCCGGCAGCAGATCTGGACCACAAGGTAAGAGCTTCTGGTGTTGCATTCTTTAATTCAGAGACACTTATCCAGATGTGCATGATCTTTGTGATGGTTTCCGAAAGTGGTCTGCAGTAGAGAATCATGCTGAATATTGGACATCTGTAGAAATGAAGATGTGTGGGTAATATATGTCCTTAATTACTGATAGCAAATGTATGCCTTGCGTTTGAAACTGTTCCTGTTTTCATTTAACTTTGCTACATTCTGTAACACATTTTCATTAACATTACAAATAATATGTTGTGAACAAAATGACATGTCAATAACCAGATGTGTAAAGAAGCTGTGTGGTCTCAGCCTTCATGTCACACGGATGCTTGTTCTGCATCATACAGTATGGCAACTTCCATATTTATGTGGCTGCAAGATCACACCTGATGTCACACACAGTATAGTAACACTCAAACAGTTCCTTCTCAAGGTCATATCTGGCCTGTATTCATTGATTGACATGACCTCTTCTGAACCACATTACTCTGTAGATTCCTCCAGACCATGTTAACATGAGTACAGAAACAGATCCAGTTTCTGTAATGTTTTCTGTTATGTTCTTACAGGTTATGTTGCAGCTCTTTTTTGCTGCAGTTTAAACAATGCACAGTTGTGTGCATTAATTGATACTAATATAGAATTACTGGTGTAGTACTGTCATTGTGCATGCACATCAAAATGTGCTGGGAAAAAAATAAGCACTATCCGTTAAGGAGACACTAACTAGCAGTGTAAAATGTAACCAAGAGTTACTGGAGTCTCCTATGTTTTCTTCCACTATATGCAAAGAAAACTGCAGGAGTAATTTTACTGCTTCCTGATAAAGGGTTGTGCTATTAATTGTGAGAGATTAAAAACAGAAGACAGCAGAAGGCATTGTGTGGATGCTGTAACATCTCAGTGGCTGTTATGTTCATATATCCATGGATTTACAACTGAGAAACTTCCTAATATAAGCAAATTATATGTTTTCATCATATACACAGTGTAGGTGTTCTTATCAAAAACATCTTATGCTGTCATCAGTGTCTTGGACCATCACTCCCACGAATCGTTATTTGCTTTATTGTCATCATCATCATATAATTATAACTGTAACAACTGTATATTTTGTAGAGTATTCTTTGTCTTAGTAACACATTAAGTATGGTGTGCAATATAGAGAAACTTGTTTATATTTCTGCTGTTTACCTTACACAGATGGTTGTATTTCAGGACATCTGTCTGGAAACCCTCTCGACAGTTTCCAGCCAGTGAGAATGCTGGGTGAAGGAGCATTTGCGAAAGTGGTGCTGGCCAAAAAGAAGGCACCAGATGGGTCAGAGCAACTTTTTGCCATTAAGGCTCTGACCAGTCGCAACTTCAGGGATGATAAAAAGGAAGCTTCAATCTACACTGAGAAAGTGGTGATGATCCTCGCTTCAGATCATCCCTTTATTACTACGCTGCACTCATGCTTCCGTGCAAAGGTAAGTTTCAATTTTTTGAACCTGCTTCATATTTACAGGGAGTCAGTAATGCTGAAATTTACCATCAGTATGAAAATGTAGTAATTTTTAGGCATGTTTTCAAAATTGTGAGAAGTGACTAATAGCTTCATCATGTCTGTCTGTCTGTGCATCCGTCCACCTGGAGCAACTCAGCTCCCACTAGATGGATTTTCTTTAAATTTGATATTTCAGTATTTTTCAAACATGTGTCAAGCAAACTCAGGTTTCATTAAACTCTGACAACAATAACAGGTACTTTACATGAAGACATATGTGCACTTTTTATGATGTCTGCCTCAATTCTTCTGAGAATGAGATGTTTCAGATAAAATTTATAGAGAAAATCAAAACGCACATTTTATGTTCAATACCTTTATCTGAAAACTGTGCTGTTTGAGATAATGTCAGAGCCAGACAGGCCACAGATCACAGTGTAATACAGTGCATTCGCTTTGCACGCTGGATAGCTAAGGCTACAGACAGTCACCCAAAAATAAATACTTATTGCTTTTCCACGGCAACAATTGTTATGCGAATGCCTCTCAATCTTACATTTATACGTACATTGCCTCCCTTGTGCTATGTATCTTTGTGCTGTTATACTGGCCAGTGGTTATTGTTATGTTACTACTGTATGATACCATACCTTCTGACAGGAAAAAGAAGACATAATGTCTTAACTGGCGTTTGCTATGTGTTGTATTTATGTAGGACAGGCAGATGTTGCTGTTTTAGAAGATACACACAAGTACCTTAATGGGTGACTTACCCTATATACACAGTTGTCACAAATTTGTGACAATATTTGTAGTGAGTGAAAATAGGTTACTGCATTTACAAAGTGTGTAACTGTATGGACCGCGGTAGATGTGATCTTTGTGCATGTAATTACATTCCTAATGAACGCAAGGGTCTACTGACCATCTGCAGGTTAGCAGTTAACGCTTTGTGCTTTGTGTATTGCATGTCAGTTTCAATATTAATTGGGAAGTTATCCCACCTGACAGTTCTTCCTTTTGCACCTTCAAATAGATCCACTCATTTTTCCCACCCTTCTGAACACTGGATCATAATTATCCTATCATATTTGACTGCTGTCTAAACCACTGCAGTTGACATACCATGGTTACACAAATCAAGAATCAAACAGAAACAGTATCTAGAAAAGAATTTTCGTAAATATTCTTACTGATCTCTTCTGCGGCACTTAAATGGAGGTCCTGTGAACAGCAAGTTTGAACAGCTGCAGTGAAGTTGTTTGAAACTGTGTGTGTTATAATGACTGTGCACTTGTTTACAGGGAAGCTTGTTCTTTGTAATGTCATACGAGAGTGGAGGCAGCCTGGAAACCCAGCTACAGATGGAACAAGTGGTCAGTGAAGAAACAGCACAATTCTATGTAGCGGAGATAACACTGGCACTTGAGTTTCTCCACGAACATGGGATTTTGCATCGGTAAGTAACCTGAGTACCTTTATATGCCTCTGTCGTTGAAGTAACATCTGTGCTGTTCACGTTCAATACAGAATATCATGTTTGAACTTTAAACATAATACTGAATGAGCTTGGCTTTAAACCAGGAGTGTTTATTGTATGACATTTTTATGGTTTTGTGTATAATGTTCCAAATTTTGCAGTACATAGGAGCACTAAATATTATCTTTCTTGCTTTGCCTCGTGTATTAATATAGATTTCATTTTCTGCAGATATTAAATTTTGTTGAGAATGTTTTATAATATTCAGTACAGAAATATTACAACTCATTATCATAGGTCTGTTGTTGACAGAGTTTGCATTGAAGATACAAGCAGCATACAAGCATGAATTATTTTTCCAGCAAACATTTCATCTAGACTGCCTTGTGTATGTGTATATAGTTGACCATGTGTATACTCAGTTCTGACTTCCAGCAGACCATCTGCAATGTACGTGTTGCATAAGGTGGCGAGTGTCTGTAGTCAATAATAGTTTATACACGTACATTTTCTTTTTCGGCCCTGAAACACATCATGACAGAGTGGATTTTAATTACACTATCTGGTAGTATGAAATATAGTTCTGTACTCAAAAGAATTGTAGTAACTTATATATTGTATACATCTTTGATTTACAGGGATCTGAAACCTGCAAATATACTGATTGGTGCTGACGGCCATTGCAAGGTGGCTGATTTTGGCTTGTCAGCATTAGGAATCTTCCGGAGAAATAGAACCTCCGGGCCCGTTGGCACACTAAATTATATGGCCCCAGAGGTAAGTATGATGTTTCATTTTAAATCTGTATGCTTTATATTTTAATTAGTGATTATAATGTTGTGTTAATGTTGTTATGTCAGTGTTAAGTGACTGATTCTTTTTTCCATTTAAAATGAGCGGCAAAAATGTTGCGTTAATCTGTTACATTTTATTCTCTGGTATGTGTAGATGCTGCGGGGTGTGCCATATGGCCATGAAGTCGATTGGTGGGCCCTTGGAGTTACGATGTTCAAGATGCTCACGGGAAGAGTGCCATTTCCTGAACCTGACACGCGCTTGCGGGTAGAGAAGATTGTGCACCATGAAGTGGAGTATCCAAGGCGAGTTTCAGAAGTGGCCAAAACGATACTGAGAAAGGTAAGTGTCATTAATAGTATGATTGAGGTTGTAAAGTACTATAGAGTAGGGCTACTACAGGCCATACTTCTCCCTGGACATGTCTTCTTTTAAGACATGAAAATTTTTCTTTGGGTCAGTTTTTAAAAATTTTTAGGAAAGCACAGGTTCTTGACCATTTGTTGTTTCTTAAAGGTTTTACGAGTTTTATTGGTACTGAAATGCAAAAATTTCTTCTCCATTTTAAGGCGATACATAATCTTAATATTATAGTACCACTGTCTGTGTTAAAAAAAGTATCAGTTAAATAGTTACTTTCAGGATGTCACTGGAAACTTGGGCACTGAAATTCTGAGTAACTTGAACTTGATAAACAAGCATGCTTAAAGACATTTCAGTCAGCATTTCATACCCATGAAAGTTAAACAAGTGATTTTTCATATTTTTTGAAGTGATAATGCTATTTTTATTTAATAAAATTGTGACTACTAACATTTCCTATTTTCAACAGCCTTTTTCACAGACGTGCCCTCTCTGTGTTGTTGATAGGTGGGAAATGTCCTCTTTGTCTGTGATGGATCTATGGGAACCCTACCATACGGTCTCCTGTAAGCAATTGTTTGCCCACTTGTTACCATTAAGTACATAATTTATTACCAGATTTTGTGTTTTTTTTATCTGGGGAAGGTTGTGTGTGTTTTCAGTGGTTCTTTTTTGTCCCAGTTACATGTTTGGTCAAAACGGGTGTTATGGTTATAGTGAAAAAGAGTTTTCACTCAGCAGTGTTGTGTTAAGAGGTGCACAGTTGAAGTTAGTGTTGTCTGAGGGAAAAATCGACAAAAGCTTCAAGTGAATAGTGTCTGGATTTCACAGCTGATGTATTATTAACTAATTATAAGACTGAATTAAAACATAATTAATAATCGTACTGAGAGGCACACTGTGATAGTGCGTACATATGATAAGTGTGGAATGCTGCAATGAAACTCACCTCAGTGTTACGCTGTTAGAACTGTACATTATCATGAAGATTTTCAGTTATGAGAATTTTGTTTAGAAATGTGCAGCAGTTGTGAGGGGCGAGGCTGAAGTGAACAAAGTGTAAACATATTATTTCTTTTTCTTTACAGCTTTTGGCGAAGGATCCAGCCCAGCGACTGGGTACATACGGCGGGGAAGAAAAAGTCAGACAGCAACCATTCTTCAACGGGATTGACTGGCATGCGTTACAGAAGAAAAGGGTGAAGCCACCAAGAAGAATAGAAGCTGTGAAGGTAAGTTCATTTTCTGTCCTAAGCCACTGCTGTTAACATCACAAGTCAACTGGGCAAATAATAGTATTTTCGGAAGTAGGCCTTCCATGTAGGTGTGAAACTTTGTATGTATTCTCTGTGGGTGAGGCGGAGAGGTTACATTTTGGTGGGTGTGGTAGACGCGTGTCTGCATGTGTGTCGTATTCAGTACGTCCTTTTCAAGTTGGTATAAGAATCCAGATTATTGCGAAAGATAATATTTTTGTGCAAGTGTCAATCAGCAGCTATATTCTGCTCAAGCTGACTGAAAATTTTTGGATTATTCTGGAATCAAATGTCACATTTTGGGTTATATGAAATAAAAATGACGAAGATAGTTTTGAGGGCTTGGTTTTCTGCCATGTTTGTCTTTAATATGTAGCCCTGTGGGAAGGTACAGTCCATAAGTGACGCACTTTGTTAGCGTATTTTAGTAACATTTTATATTGAAAACTAAAAGGAAAACTTAATTGTTTCTTCCACATGATTATACAGATCAGGCTTGTAAGTGAAGATTCCTTTCTTCAGGGATTATGCTGTGTAATTTGGTAGCTACAGACTCTATCTCCAGGGCACATTAGTGCCAGCTGTTCTACCCTGAAGGTGGAGACAACACGTTTGTGTGGAACATAGGCTAACTGATGTCCTAGAGTTTCATTAAATACACATAAATATCTTTCCTTTGTTACACGCTTCTTTTTTGTACCAGACCAAAAGCAAGGAAGTGCCCAAGGTATGCAAGTGAGCAGTTAAAGATATCCATAAGAGTTTAACTGTAACAAAATTTAGAAAGTGACCTAAGTGAGCATATTTGACAAGCACAACATGAATGTACTTACAGCATGCCCCATTAGCAAGCTCTTACCCTTTTTCATACAAAACAAAATCAAACACAACCTGCCAAACGTCATGGTCTCCAGATACACATAAAAAAACGATACACCTAAACAAGATATTATTCTGACACACAACAGCAGCCCAGGGACCCTGACAGGTCTTCGTTACGAGCCGAAAGCTAATTTAGAACCACTGGCTGAAACTAAATTTTAAAGGTGTTACCACTTCTGAAGCACGAGCAAGTGTCAGCCCCAGGCTTACAGGTAAAATCTAGGAAACAGCAGAAAAGGAAGGTACAAGAGGGGAGGGGAAGGTCAATACCCTGCACAGTACAGTTCCGTGAGATGAAAACCATCTACCACAGAAAATGTACATCATAATACATGGCCTGGTTATTATCCTGCTGGAGATGGAGTTCGTATGAAAAGTGAAAACATTGTGATAGAAGTTAGATGAAATACTTACATAGGAGTTACTGTGGTATTGAATTTCTTATGGGAGAATATAAGGAAGTTAAGCAAGGAGTATACTGTAACAATTGTGCTTCATTTCCAGTTTGAGATAAGGTAATTTATCGATGCTAAGCAAAGTACTGAATCAGCATCGTGACTTGTTGATGTGTCCCCTCCCCTCCCAGAGGGAACACACATGTGCCGCACCATACCTTTTGGTTTTCCAAATCCGATTCTGAGTATTTTGCACTTTGTATAATTGTTTAACACCTACAATCTGGAAATAAAGTATTTGGTATCTCCCAGTACTAGACAGCCAGGAACCATATTTAACTTGGGGTAATAATATTAGTACCATACTGACTGTATGTAATTTATGGCAGTGTGTGACCAGTAAAGATTAGCAGTTGTGCACTTCAGTGCTTCTTTCTGTAAGGATGGGAATCATTAAAGGAAGTCACACGTGCCCGCATTCTTAAACATTTGTTTTCTTGTTACAGGAAACGCAAGGAACTGTCACATTCGATGACCTGTTGGAACACAATAATGAGAACACCATGATCAGGCAAGGAAAATTCGAAGGATTTTCTCATGGAGTGACATGAGGATAGATTGGCCAGTCAACTGCATAGCGTGCAAGAAGGAAGCAGTGGTAAGTTGAGTCAGTCCTATCTTTCTCATCTACTAGCTGTCCCATTATTCATTACATGATCCCGCGAATATTACCCAGGTTTGTCACAGCATCAAGTGCACAGCTGGTGATGTGAGATGGCTGCCCACGTGATGCAACAGTGACGTAGCCATGACAGCAATGCTGCCTGATAGCCTAGGTTAGAAATAACATAGTATAAGGTGCTGCAGCCTCATTACTTTCCTTTGTAAAGCCAGTAACCCCAGTCAGAATGTGAGGTTCCACAGTGAACCAGGGCCACACAGTTACGTTTTCTCTGTCCACCTCTTCATCTAAGGACCATCTACACAGCTCCAGTAATGAAGGTATCTGCCATATCCCACAGTTCTGGCAGTTGCGTGAAGACCCCACACACAGAAAAGAGATAAGCAGCACAGCAGGGTGCCGCAAACAGAGGCCACATTCACTGTGAACAGACAGTCGGGTCAGAATGTATTAGCAATGGCAGGCAGGGCCCTTAAGCCGAGGTACATCACAGTGGTCTTCGCATGTCTCAGCTGGGTTGTCCTACATAGTGGAGGATTTAGGCTACTGGTCTCAGCAGGTTAGCGGTGCTCAAATGACGCTCCTATTCTGAAGGATCAAGCGGTGGATCTGCGTAGGAAAGCAGTGGTGATAGAGCCTGCACAGAGTATATTTGATGGCTTGTGGCAAGGGGATGAGGCTGGGCAAAGGAGCCAGGGTCCTAGTCCAGTCAGGAAGGGATGGCCCAGGGACATGAGGACACACAGGTCTGAGTAGGCCACAAGTGCTCACTGAAGCTCCTAGTGGCAGAAAGGCATAGCAAGCAGTGAAGAGAACTGCATGACATTGCAGTATTTAGTTATGTAAAGTTGCTTATAATTGTTACTGTCCGTTGACAGGACTGCAATATCCATGAAGAGGCGCGGTACCAACCAAGAAAGGATGCTGTGCGGGATTTGAGGCTGCTCAATCCTTGGAGATGTTGCGAGCTGCTCAGCTGGTGGCACAGTGCTGTGTGGCATTATATCTGAATATGCAGCAGCACTGCTGTTCGAAACTCATATCTTCTAAAACCTTTTTTGGGGGTGTTTCCCATCCCATTGTGTTTGTATAATATTATTTCAGCTTTTCTGTCAATCAGAACTTCTTTTTCATTTTATCATTATTTTGCTACATGTTTCGGCCTATGGATGGCCATCATCAGGCACACAATACAGGATATTTGTAAATTGTATTTGTAAATGTATTTGTATTGTAATTGTATTTGTAAGTGTATTGTATTTGTAAATGTATTTGTATGAGTATTGTATTTGCAATTGCACTTGTATTGTAATTGTATTTGTATATGTATTGTCTTTGCAATTGTATTTGTATGTGTAAGTGGTGTGAAGCGAAGTGGGGTGTGAAGTGAAGTGAAGTGAAGGTCTTATGTAGAATACCTGTATTATCACTGATTTCAGTTATGCAATTCGTATGTGGGTTACTGCATTGTATGTTGTCTTATTGTTTTGTATACCTGTTTCATTGTTTCCTGTGTACTAGTTTTAGGTTCTGTTATTCATTTTATGATAGTTTATTCTTTGCACCTTTTGCTTGTACTTTGTGTGTTTTGTATTTTCCATTGTCTTGTACATTGTTTCTCCTCATGTATATTTGTTCCTTTCTATTTGTGTACAGTTTTACGGACCGCTGCCACCGGGTGAAATCCCAGTTGCAGTTAATAAATATCATTCATTCATAAAAGATAGGTGTCAAAGTTCAGGCCTCCCGCTTTTTACATGGAAGTCAATAATTACAGTTATCCTTGACTTCAGGCTTCCACCGCGATGCTGATGAGATCTGTGTTCTTCTGGGGTATAACTGAACGTTGAGTGCTAATCCTTCACCGACGCTTCTGGACAACGTATTGGTCCCATCTTCAAGAGTCAAGAAGTCCAAGAAGTGTAGAAAGCTGGCACGGGAAACACGGGGTTTATGTAGGGAGAGGCATGGGTGGGGACAGCTAAGAGAATGCGGAAGAGCCAATGGCGATGCACCCACGTGGGAGAGAGAATGGCCCTTGGTAGTAAAGTAAACCTGTGGGTTAGGTTACTATCAAGGGCTGTTTTGCCTTTCGCACCGCACCTCACTTCAGTTTGTGTCCCCTTTCTCCCATGCAGGTGCATCGCCATTGGTTGTTCGACACTCACTTAGCTGTCCCTGCCTATGCCTCTCCCTACATAAACCCCGTGTTCCCCACACTGGCTTTCTACTCTTCTTGGACTTCTTGACCCTTGAAGGTGGGACCGATAAGTTGTCCCAAAACGTCGGTAAAGGATTACCACTCAACGCTGCGTTACACCCCAGAAGAACGCAGATCTCAATTACAGAGTTATTGAAGTGTATGTAAATTATGCATCAAAATGTACACAATGTCTATTATTCTCTATAAGGGAGTAATATAGTATACAGCATGCTGTCTTGTTTTTACTTTTGTTCTCTTGGAGCTGCATTACTGTGTGTGAAAGCCACTTATTGTTTCAATAAAACTCGTTAAATTCATTAAAAATTTGTATTAAAGACCATAAAAACCTTAAAATTCTCATGAAAAGTTAGAGCAGTGGACTTTTTTCTCTTTTTTTACAGCTTGTCTGCAGCAGCTTTCCTGTTGATGTTTGTTTTAGAGAACCTCTTTTCGAACGCCCTGTGCAGATAGCAGCAGTTGTGTGCCTCCTTGTGTAGTTATGTTCTTATATTCCTTCCTTGTTGGCCTCCCTTGTTATGAAGGTATTTTTTGTGTATACATATGTAGTTTTACGCTGTGAGACCCTACTGGTATTGCTGGCTGTAAGGTGTGTCCACTACTGACGTAACAAGTGAAATCCAGTCACTTCTAAAAGCAACCCTCAACAGGAAAGCTGCTGCACACAAGCTGTAAAAAAAGTGCAAATAGTCCACTTGTCTACCTTTCAACACGGATTTTAAGGCTTTTATGGTTTTTAATACACATTTTAATGAGTTTTACGAGTTTTAGTGAAACAAAAATTGGCTGTCACACCTAATAATCCAGCTTCAAGAGAACAGAAATAAACATAAGACAGCATGCTGTAGACTATATTACTCCCATATAGAGAATAACAGACATTGTGTACATCTTGGTACATAATTTACACACACTTCAATAACTGTGTAATTATTCACTTCCATGTAAAAATTGAGAGGTCTCAACTTTGACACCTCTCTTTTATATGTTGTATTGTGTGCCTGATGATGGCCGTCCATAGGCCAAAATGTGTAGCAAAATAATAAGAATAATATTGAAAAGAAGTTGTGATCGACAGAAAAACTGAAATAATATTCAAAAACTTAATAATAAACAACAAATGGACATGGTAAATACATATACATGTATTATAAATGCCTACGTAAGTTTTAACAAACCTTTGCCATTTTCAGGGGGTTCATAGAAAATGTGTACGAGAACTTTGCATCCACTTACATGTTGATATTATTACACATTAGAAGTTTTGTACCATTGAAAATCGTGGCTGCCGTCTTGTATGTTCTGAGCCTTTACTGTATGCTTACTTATAATACCAGAAGCATAGTATTTTATCATCTAATATTCTAACGTCATATTTTATGAACTGTGACTATGAATTTGTAAGTTTTGAACTACTAACGTGTGATATTCCCATGAAGTTCTTGTACACCTTTGCTATGAACCCCCTGAAGATGGCAAAGGTTTGTTGAAACATATGTAGGGGTTTATAATACACGTTGTACATGTATTCACCTCGTGCATGCTTGACTGAGGAAACACCAATACTTTGGATTTTGTTGTATATAACACTCTGTTGAAATTACTACTGATTAAGACTTGAATCTTCAGCAAAACTGCTGTATGAACCTCAAACCATGCAAAGTAACTGATGTAAGATCTGAAGTTCATACAACAGTGCTACTGGGTAGTCACATTTTCCATGGTGTGACACTCTGTTGACTGCTTGGGCGGCTCCCGACATTTCCAAGGATTGAGGGGCCTTAAAGATCTCAGGAATCGCTCGCCGACAACACAGCGTTACATCACCGACCTGAATCCTGAAGGTGACTGATGTTTGGGACATGCGTCTGACCACTGTCATTTTCATTTGGTGCTGAAGGACCCAGGACATTCTTCCCTAAATGCGACAACCGTAAGGAGCCCTTAGAAGGTACGTGTCTGACAATAATCCTGAATTATCAGCCTTAAGGGATAATGTGTTCCAAAAAGATAAGTATGAACCAGTTATAGCATATAGTTTCACACTTACAAAGGACAACCTTCAAAACAAAGGCACTGGCAGTGGAGCTCCAGGCAGAGAGTTTGCTGTAAGGTGTCAAGTAGTAGAACCAAGAAGCATCTGAGCCACAGAAAATGTTATGTGCAGGTTACCAGGATATCCACAACCAGTCAGGTGTGACACAACTGTTGTAGTTTGTAGGGTCAGAGCACAAGTCAGAACATAGCAGCCATAATGGGTAGAGCTCCTAGACAGCACACCAGTGCTCAGCTGATTCACGAAATAGCCAAGATGGGCGTGATATGGAACAGATTCATTGGCAGGTATCACAGACCCATGGCAAGGGATAATGGTAAGCAGGTCAGATGAGCTTTGTAAGGGTCTTATTAGAGGGTTCAATGCAGACTACATAACAGTGGCACAAACTTATGAGAGAACTCCGGAAACTGGAGGACAAAAGCAGGTCTGAATGGGCAGTCTGAGCAGGTCAGCATTGCTGTGTTTGTATCATGGGCAGAGCAGAATATGGAAGAGTGCTGTGATCAGGGGCCTTGTTGTGAAGGGTGTCTTTGAAATAAGGGTTTAAGGAAGTAAGTAGACCCAGGCCAGGTATTGTAAACAATGGATTTAGTAGAGTGGGTGAGCTGATGAGGTCCGTAAGGCAGGAATGGAAGCTGGGGAGTGAGGAGAAATGGCTGAAATTCAGTGTTCAGAAACTTTTCTTCTGCAGTCTTTATTAGGTGTCAATGTATGTAGCTGATAATTGTCTTTCTTTTAGTTCTCTTTATACTGTTAAATTTTACTTCACCAATGAACCAAAGACTCTCAACAGTGAGTGGGTACTGTCATCATGTGGAGTTCAGCTTGCAGGAGGGGCTAAACAGGTGACCAGCAGTTTGTTAAGTATATAAACATATTTTGGAGGGCACATAATTAAAGACAGAAGTTATGATCCACTCATCTTTCTTCAGATCTGTGTGTACAAAGATTAAATTTGTTTTAGTTATGTTCAACATCATCGTTGTATACGTTTTGTCAGTGCATCCTTGTTTTTGTTAGTTGTGGCAGTTGGGTTTAAGCCTCACACCTTCAGAATGCTGTGGCTAGTATGCTAACCACCACACCACTAGCGGCAGCTAGACATGAATCTTGTAATACTTCTACTCATGTTTCCTCTGTAAAGCAGTGTCAGCAGTTCATTGGATCTCACAATTTGCTTGGCTGATAACCATTTTCTGTTGAGCAACTAATCCTTCAGCTTCCTAGCGGTCTTGCATTCCTCCTGGTGCATTATTGATCCCATTGTGTTCTGAGATGCATGTAGAGATTCTGAGAACCTGAGAACACTGGGATAAAGGAGAAGTCTGTCACAAGGAAACCAGGATCAGTAGGATATTAAGTTTCAATATTCGACAGAACTGGACATCAGCCAACTGAGACGTGAGTTCATAGCAAGTGCCTATATACTGCAATACAAAGATTACCTACGTCTAATTATAACCAGAACCGTACCTAGTGGTTAGCATACTGGAATGGTATTCTTGAAGGCCTGAGGTTCAAACCCAGCTGCCTCCAACTGGGTTACGAAAATTAATACCAGATTTATTGTTACTTTGCAGAGAGAAGGATGAGAGATACACATGTATACACACTGGAGAGGACATGAGTACTGTGCCAGCAAAAACTGTGTTTCAAGAGAGTGTGTATATACAGGATTTCAATATCTTCAACAAATCTACAATTTATTTTTTCAAAAATGTATAGAAAACTTGTTTCATACATTGTTCAGTTGAATTACAATATTTAAATGTCATTTAAATTTATTCATCAGAACATGAAAGAAATGTAAAAAATGAAAAATGTAAGTTGGATGGTTGTATGCAAGTATGTGTATATATGCATATAGTTCTACGATTGTTGAAATAAATGACTACAAACAAACAGTGAATGTTCTTTTCTTCTCCCCAACCTGCAAACAGGGAAGTCAGTACTCATAAAGTAGAGTATTATGAATGGAAACTTGCTGCTCCCATCTTCAGGACCTGTCACTGGGCACATGTTCCTGAAGACAGGAGCAGAAAGTTGCTCAGAACCTCCATTATGGTGTTCCTGTGATGCTCATGTAGCAGAAAATTATGACATTTCAGACTGACCTGAGTACTCACCTACCAACTGGCACCACATCCTAAAGACAGTCAGTTACCTTAGCAGTCAACGAAATGAGAACCTTGGACCTTACACAAGACACGCATATTTACCTTACAGTGAACATATTATTTTTACGTAAAAGCAGTCACTGCAGGCAGTACCCGGTGTTACTGTATATTTACATTAGCTGACAGATTTCTTATAGGAATTTGCTTCACCTCACTATTATAATTTTGGGTTACATTCCCAAATGACTAAAATACTTAGAAATTAATATTATTTCATGGAAAGAAGGAAGCAACAAGCAGTAGGAAAATATTCAATTGGGGCACACCGTAAAACTACAGAAGACAACAATTTTTTCAGAAATATTATCTGAAAAAGAAAACATGAAATATGAGCATTTTTTGTGTTGAATGACTGTAAGATCAGTGGCAACAATGACCCCCTTACAAGCACATCTTTCAGATGCTTTTAAGAAGGGAATTATTTTGAATTTTATGCAAACGTTTTGCTGACAGGACAGTTAGCCTGTTTGCACACACATTATGAGGCTAGGAATGAATTTAGGAACTTCATTAAGTCAAAATACAACAAAGACATTCAAAATTCAGAAAAAACTGTCCAGTGATTATGCAGCAACATTTCATTTGCTAAACTTGACATACACTATGTATTTTAATAGACCTCAACTGCATTGTGTGTGGCATCTGAATATGCCTTAAACTTTGGAAATTTGTGTTAACAATGGACGAAACTAAAAACATACCTGAATTAAATATATCACTGCTGAGATCCCAGAGGACATACACCAGTAATTTTACTGTTCCTACACATTTACACAAACACCTGGCTTCATAGCTTCATTCTAACCCTACGTACACTGTCTGCCACTGATTTGTTTGCCTGAGTAATGTCACAGCAGAGGTTGTGTTTGGAAACAAGTGGCAGCAGTTAAGGCTCAGGTTTAAAATGTTTGGATTACCCATCCCGCTGTGCACTAGAAGCAGTCAGGTTTAAAACACTGACTGTGCACCCTGCATGTCAGTAATTTATCTAGACTACAATATTCAGTCAGTCACTAGTCAAGGAATAATGATGCCCAGAATTTACCTTGCTTATGTTTAGTACACTGCAGTACAGTAAATCCTCGTTAATCCGGATTAACTAAGCGAGAGGTCTTCCAGATTAAGCAGTGATCAGGATGAGAGAAACATAAGGTAGCTTTAAAAGACAAAAAACTTTGAACATCTATAAATAGAAAATTTAACTGACAGCAATGCTGCAGCATATGGGGGCAGAAATACGTCCATCTGAACCACAGTCTAATAAATCTTACAGACTGAAAACTTCATAGAAACGTAAACTTACACCGCCATATGCAGCACCTGCATGCCTTACCTGTAGCCGGCATGACCCATTGTCTGTGGGTACAGCATGCTCCTCGCTACAGATCCTGGTGGTAAAGTATGGAACTATGTAGCATGACATAGGCAAAGCAGCTGCCTGCCTTATCATATCCCCTGAAGCACCCCTTCCCCCCATCACTAGCTCATATGGCATTCAAAACATTGCAGTTTGAAATTATTACAAAATAAGCAAGTACACTTTCTAGGCAATATACCTTGTTATTTTACATTATATTTTCTCTGAAATATTTCTGCTCACGTCAAAATATAATGTGAAATAGTGTGGTATATTCACTGCCTAATGTGTGTATTCAGTTGGTTTGTAGTAGTGATACAGTGCACGGAAAATGCGGACTATTAAGATTCAAAATCATAATCTTCTGGGTTATGGGACTGTTTGGCATGAAATCTGCTAATGGAAAAGACCCTATACAGGAGCTCGCAGATCTGATAATCTGGAGGAAAGGTGCTGATTCATTTGTCTGGACACAGTTCATGTAATTGCACAACACGTGACACTTTACTTAACACAATGCTCGACTCCATGCATACAGTACATAACACTTGTAGAAATGTACTGTTTGTGAATAACACCCCAAATGTGTTGCAATTGTCTCAGTATGTAAATTTGTTGAAAGTTATACAATACTGGCAGGTTTGCCAGCACAGTAGCTTCTGTAACCACGTCTGTACTTTCAGAAGGCAGTCAGCAAAGTTTATAAAACAATTCTATACAAAGAGACAGCAACAGTGATGACTATGCATAGTGCTTATTCATTTGTTTAAACAGGCATTGGGTATTTAAGGTTGAGGTTACATCCCATTCTTTGCCCATATGGCAAATCTAACAACCAAAGCTAAAGTATGAACTTGTAAAGCATGGTGAGTGTATTCATCACAGCACATCAGTAATTACACAATACTTAGTATCCTAACTCCGCACAAACACCTTAAAAGTGGGTAACAATTCGTTTCATGCATCTTGCTTTGGTCAAACAGGGAAATGCAATAGAAATAAATATCTGCAGTTATGTAGAAGGTAATATATACTATTCAACAGTCATGTATAGTTTATAGAGAAAGTTGGCTGCAGTGTTTTAAGAACACAAGCAATCTGAATGTTTTGTGTATATGATGGCTTAATTTTCTCAGCTGCATGTAATCTAGAGTCATGCAGTCTGTTTACTTACTAGTTTCAGAATCGTGGGCTGCTTGACCCTGAAGATGGAGGCACCACAGTCCATTGAATGTCAACAACTACTGGCACCGTGACATGGCATTACATCCCAGGAGACTTGAATATTCTTCTAAACTCCTAACGTAAAATATCAGGCCAGCATTTGCCAATGAAACGTACACCGTGTATGGATCCATGCAGCTGGGATGGTCACCCTTTGGCAGGTACACAGTCCTGCAAACAGAAAATACAACTGCTCATCTAGTCTTAAGTTGGGAGGTTAGCAACAGGAGGGACATGCAACTATCAGCAGACTTATCTGGTGCTGTCACTAGTAATGTCTTATTCTTTCGCTACTGTTTCTAAGATGGTGAAATCACGTGTGTGATGTATGGCAATAAATTTAATTCTTAAGGTTGAATAGTATTAAAATGGACAACAATAAAGAGCAAAATGTGCTACTTCAAATGTTGAGTTTGCTTCCAGTATATAAGGCTCTATAGAGGCATAAAACCTGTCAGAGGTTTTGCTGTCTGTCGGCAGAAATGCAATCTTGCAACATTACAATATAATGTGTAAGAACATACCAAATTTTTATGTAAAAGTACAAAAAGATGACAATTAGAAGGAGCAGATTGTTCTGGATAAGGAATTCATGTTGAAATTTTTGAAAATGAATTGGTCTAACACACTGAAATATGTAAATGGAAAGCTACATCAGTTCTCACTGATAGTGTGCCGGGGTTTCCTCCCCGTGCACTTTGCTTGCGTGCGCAACCACCTACTCCCCCACCTTTACCCCTCCTTTCCTTTCGCCTAGTCCACTTTTGCCCTAACTCGTCACTCTGCGTCCAGCCAGCTTGTGGGTTACATCAAAATTCCGTTTCGGCGGGGAGGCAAAATTCCGTCCGGAAGATGCTTGTTGGGGGTTGGAGTCCCTCACCTGGCGGTGTGGTCCCGCTGATGGAGCTTTGATTTGGGTTTAGCCCCACGCCTCCAGGGAGGTACCTTGGTTTCTGTGGCTCTTCAGTTTGGCACGTACAACATTCTGTGTTCACTATTGTAAGTATTGCAAGCATTTCGGCTTGGTTACTTCCACTCATGTAATTTTACTTCTATTAAATTTGTTATGTTAATTTATATTTTGGATTTTGTGTTGTGTCGCTGCACTGTCCAGTATGGGCTCAGCGAGGGTGGTGCAGATAGGAAGCAGTAAGCATGCTCATGACCCACTATATTTTCTGAAGTTATTTTTAAATAATTATATTTACACTTAACCCCTACAAATCCATTCTGTTAATAAACTTTCTCTTGATCCATGTTATTATTTAAACCAATTACTCAACATGCACATTTTGTGACAAAATGGACAACTTTCTTAATTCTTTCTGAATTGATGAATTGTACAACTCTCAGCTGCAAACAGTTTCTTGTCACAACCAGAAGAGAGATACAGGCAACACCAATTACATTCCTCCTCACCAAACATTTATGGCAAACTTAAAATATTTTGCTACTAACAGAAGTTACTGGGCTTGAAGTTTTCAGCTGCAAAGAAGATCATCTCAGAGCATTGTACACCCTGCAACTTCACGAGCTGTTTATTTGTGATGCACTGCACATACCTGTAACCAGACTTAGTTCTAGCATATGTCTCTATACAAAAGGACACATGTTTAACTGCTGTTCCATGTAAACACTGAGGAACAACTGGTTCAATACAGCACCAGTAAAGGTGATTAAGCTACAAGCAGGGGAGAAGGGAACTGCTTGATGGCACTGGGAGAAATTGTGGGCTATTATGAGCTAGCAAGTATACTGATGAAATTGTGATTGTTGTTACACCTTTGCTTTTTGTTTGTTTCTGTTTACACTCTCTCACAAGCACACATGCTCATTATTTGTATTTTTCATTAAATATTTCACCTCATTCTGCATAAACTACAAAAATATAATATGTAATACAACATGGTTGTTTAGTACGGGTGTGAAACTTGGTCTCTCACACTGAAGGAGGAACACAGACTGAGGGTGTTCGAGAATAGGGTGCTGCAGAAAGATATTTGGGCCTAAGAGGGACGAGGCGACAGGGGAGTGGAGAAGACTACATAACGAGGAAGTTAATGACCTATACTCATCACCAAATATTATTCGGGTAATCAAATTGAGTAGAATGTGATGGGTGGGGCATGCAGCACATACGTGGGAAAACAGATGTACACCAGATTTTGGGTGGGAAGACCCTAGGGAAGGCGACCACTTGGGAGACCCTGGCATAGATGGGAGGATAATATTAAAATGGACCTTCAAGAAGTGCGATGGGGTGGCATGGACTGGATTGAGCTGGCTCAGGATAGGGACAGGTGGCAGGCGCTTGTGAATGCTGTAATGAACATCCAGATTCCATAACATTCAGGGAATTTCTTGACTAGCTGAGAAACTGTTAACTTCTCAAGAAGGCCTCTGCTCCATGGAGTCTGTTAATACAATATGGTAACAACAACAAACGCAACAACATCAGCAGCAACAAAAATCATACACAATCCTGCATGTCTGTGCTATGACTTGTGCTGTATTCTGCCTGCCACTTTCCTCTCAGTCTTGGAGTTCAATCCCAGGCCAGTCCATATGAGATTTTTGTTGGAAAATGCAGCACTTGGACAGGTTTCTTTCCAAGTGCTTATGGATTCTCCTTGTCAGGATCATTCCACCAATGCTTTCTGCTCAGTTCATTCATCACAGATGCTATGTAACCTTACTAATTTACAGTGTGGTTAAATAACTAAAATCTTCAGGCCACAGCATTCTACAACTGTGAACACAACACAACACAAATTAATTCTACAACAACACGAAATGTGTGTCTGTAGAAATTATTCTGCTGTTACAGTCATCAGAACCACAAGACAGCACACTTGGGCACAGTAGTGGAGAAAGGTGTACTATTGTGTAGGGTTGTAACGATGGTGTGTGACATCTGAACTCATTAAACTTACAGACTTTTTTTTACCCATAAAGTTAATGAGTTCAGAGAAAGTATACATACAACATTGCAAAAATGGGACAATATCGCCATGGGTACAATTATGTATTAATTTCATACATCAAACTGTTGACAAGCAGCCATGTTTTAAAACGATTCTGTACAATACTAAAAAAAGTATTCCCTAATCTGCCATATGTTTATGCATGGACTACCCACTATACAGCAGATTATGTCACTACTGCATTGTGACTTACGTCACTAACAGCTCAGTCTGGTCACGAAAAGTGCTCCCTGTAGCACATTTATTGAAAGAAAATGTATGTTTACTTTCATCTTTTGTTTTCCATGCATTACACAATTACACACGTAAGTCTAACATACTGCACTTGGGGTGAATTTGTGTATTTTATCATTACATATTTTCTGCTACATATTTTGGCTCATCTAAGAACTCATCAGGAGAACCACATAAAAGAAAACATGCAGGAAAACACTAACCCTCTACACTGACATTTGCGCAGTTGAGCAAAAAAAAAGATAATAATAATAATGATAATAATCGGTATTTATTAATTTGCGAGCTTAACGGCAAAATGGCAATTATACAACCAGCACAAAAAGAAACACAAATACAACAACACTACCAATAAACAGACAAACACTAGTCAAACAAACTAAGAAAAGAATGCACATACATCAACAAAAGATATGTAAGAGTACTGGGGCAAAACCCCTACAGTCTGAAGAAATACAGGTAAGTTACTGTGAGCAACGCCCAACTTCATCGCAAAATCGGAACTACTATGGCATCCTTGGCAAGGGCAAGATGGCGGCCGCGCGCAGTAAGTCATCCGTGCGTACGGTAAATCCTGCCCCTGGTTGGGAGAGCAGAAGCACCACGGAGTAACGTGAGGCGCGGATGACTCGCTGCAGCGGCGCATGTGCATTACCTGTTACCAGCGAGGGCGCCCGTGACGAATGTCGATGAGCAGTACGATCACGTGGCGCCAGCCGTAGGCTGGAGGTGTGGTGAAGCGCTGGAGTCGGTGGTGGCGACGATGTGGAGGAATCTCGTGAACTGGTCGACTCCCTCAGCCCTACACCTGGCCGCGAACATGTTGTGGGCCAGGCGATAGATGTAGCCGCCCTTGCGGTTGTTGAGGCTGCGGAAGGCTTTGACGTGGAGCCACGTGGACTCGGTGTTTGCATGAACGTCCCGACGCTCATCGACGAAGCTTATGCTATGGTTCACGGTACGATGCGTGTCAAGATCGCGGTACGCAGCCCAGCAGTCACTGATGATAATCGTGCCGGGTTCGATCCAGTCACGAATAACACCGATCAAGGTGTCAGCTGTTCCGTCCGGAACGGGAATGAGAAACGTTTTCCCGGACTCGCGCTCGACACCACCAAATACCCACTGCCCCTTAACTGGGTGGCCCCTGTGGTATTTGCGCCAACCGAACTTGCTCTCGTCGATTTCGACGATCTTGTTAGGACTGCCGATCTTCTCAGAGCACCCTCGAGGTACGACAACATAACACAGAATCCGTTCTTTTATAATATATGTTTCATGGAGTATTCCATGATAATATTTGTCACACACCTCTGATAGTGTAACACAGACTCAGCCCCTACCAGATAGTCTCTGTCTGATTGGTGGACGGGAGTATGAGAAAAGGAACCATTTCCCCGCCGGTAGGGGAAGCGAGGGGCGCGCCGAAAAGATTTGAATTTATTTACATTGCGGAACAGTCCCTAGTGGGCCAGGGCCTCCTCATTATTGAGGCTTCATGATCATACTCGGACACACCACACACAGTAGGACTCCTCTGGATGAGTGATCAGCCCGACGCAGAGACTTATACCTTACAACACACAACACTCACAAGAGACAGACACTCATGCCCCCGGCGGGATTCGAACCCACAATCCCAGCAAGCGAACGGCCGCAGACCCGTAATTTTGACAATTTCCTTTTGCAAAGTGAAAATCTTCCCACTGATGGAAGAGTTACCAGCAAGAATTAGTACGTATTTTATAACAATAAAAGTATGCATAGTAAATTGATTTGAGTGTTAATGTTACTGATATGACCATGCTCAATGTGACAACTTGCTCAACGTAATTTTGGAATCGTATGTTTAATATGATTCTTCCAATTTAGGTTGTTATCAATTTGTACACCAAGAAATTTTGTACGTACTATATCATCTATATACTTTTATTTATAACCAATGCAATACAGAATGCGATGAATTATTTGGTATAAATTTCATTGTATTATTTATCTTATTATCATAATATTATTTATCTAGATTTAGGCCTAACTTATTAGAAGCAAACCATTTCATAATGAAAACCTAAACTTCACAAATATTAATATCGATGAGAACTGCATAGGCAAGGATATAGAGGCCTGTCCTCTGAAATTAAAAGCCACATTTTCAAATATTTGTAGTCTGGCCTTGCATACAGCCCCATCTGGGAACTTTTTCTTAATTTTGAAGTAAAGTCCATCCTTAATGCATTACATAGCCAAAAAACTGAAATTGTTGTTTGTGGTGACATAAATGTGAACTGTCTTGTTGACAATAATAGAAAAAGTGTTAAGACTCACTGTTAGTACCCTACAATCTCTCCAGTACTGTAAATCTTCCAACAAGAATTCAAAATAATTTTGGATCAGCAATTGATAATATTTTCATTGATAACACAAAAGTAGAAAATTACACTATTAGACCTCTCTCAAATGGCTTGTCTGATCATGAAGCAAAACTCATAGGGACACATTATATTGATATGGAGCCCCAGAACCAACAACATCAATTAATAGGGAAAATAGACAGCCACTTGATGGCTGACTTTGTTATGAAATTAAGTTATGGGGCATAGGACACTGTATTTGATAACAATGACATTGACACTAAATTTAATTCCTTTCTCAATACTTAAGGATTTTTCACTTAAGCCTTCCTTTAAAAAAAAGTCAAAAACACAACCAAGAAGAACACCTGGATGACGATGGGAATAAAAACCTCATGTAAGCATAAAAGGGAACTTTATCTGTCCAGTAGGGACAGTAATGGTCCAAGGCTAAATGTCACTATAAAACATACCTTAGGGTTTTGTCAAATGTCATTTTGGAAGCCAAACAAAATGATTATAACAACCAAATCCTAACATCCAGTAATAAAATTAAAGCTACCTGGGAAACTGTAAAAGTAGAATCAGGCAAGAAAATTAATAAAAGTAACAAGGGAGGGCCCCACAGCAGATGCTACGGATGCACTGCAGCCTTGAGGCTTCCTGTGCAACCCTGTGATGAAGATGACAATGATGATGATTAGTTTTTTATCCATTTACTAGTAATGGAACACCGGTGGAATGAAATTGACAGGGGAAACCGAAGTACTCAGGGAAAAACCTGTCCCAGTTCCACTTTGTCCACCACAAATCCCACCTGGACTGACCCGGGATCGAACCCGGGCCTCCGCGATGGGAGGCTGGCGGCTAACCGCCTGAGCCATGGCACGGCCTGGAGTAACAGGCATGCAAGTGCTGCCTGTGGTGGTGTAAGTTTATGTTTCTACGAAGTTTTCAGTCTGTAAGATTTATTAAACGTGGTTCAGATGGACGTATTTCTACCCCCATATGCTGCAGCATTGCTGTCAGTTAAATTTTCTATTTATAGATGTTCTAAGTTTTTTGTCTTTTAGAGCTACCTTCTGCTTCTGTCATCCTGATTACCGCTTAATCTGGAAGACCTCTCGCTTAGTTAATCAGGATTAACGAGGTTTTACTGTACTGCAGTGTACTAAACATAAGCAAGGTAAATTCTGGGCATCGTTATTCCTTGACTAGTGACCGACTGAATATTGTAGTCTAGATAAATTACTGACATGCAGGGTGCACAGTCAGTGTTTTAAACCTGACTGCTTCTAGTGCACAGCGGGATGGGTAATCCAAACATTTTAAACCTGAGCTTTAACTGCTGCCACTTGTTTCCAAACACAGCCTCTACTGTGACATTACTCAGGCACACAAATCAGTGGCAGACAGTGTACATAGGGTTAGGATGAAGCTATGAAG
>BLKM01000731.1:613346-723888 GCA_013340265.1 Coptotermes formosanus | reverse complement strand
GGCTCCCAATAAGAAGTATCAGGCTCTGTGCCTGTGGCTCCCAATAATCTTTCAGTGATTTGGAATCGACAAATGGCACGGCTTCTCGTTGTGCTATTCAGGCCTATGTTCTATTGTAATTATAATGAAACACCCTTTCAGCCACGAGCAAAATCAATCCTCCTGGATCAACGACCTTAAGTAGCTGAGCGTATCCCTGCATTTGACTGTGAACAAGGGAGCAGAACATATTTAGAAGAGTAGTCTTGTGTTAAGTTAAAGAATCTGCTTTTCTTTTTTTCAAAGATATGGGATTTTATTTTTACGGACGTACAATTTGCATGAATTTTACAATCGGGAAGTCTGAGTTTTCGCGCAGGTGGCTATGGAAATCAGCAGCTTCTCTCATGTGACACTTGGTGCCAGCACGCTGACGTTAGGAATTTACTGCCTGTGCCGACATCTTAGAAGAAGACAAAAAATTTCAGAATTATTTTATTTCATGGGAAGTTCGATTTTGATTTAAACTGCGTGACTGACGTCGACCAAAATTATATTGCCATAAGCAAAGACCTTTTATATGTTGGTACACATTTCCTCGTAAATTCGATTTGTCTGCTTGTTGCATCACTCTGGACACTGATATTCTTATTCTAATTATGCATTTGTAGCTACCTTTTACGTTTCAGTCCTTGAGTCTCAATTCTTAACCCTTTAAGGACGAAGCGTATCTGTTTTATATAAGGACTCAGTGCGTACCGCGCTGTAAACACACTCCACTTCGGTTATAAAAACCAGTCTCTTAATGTTTTATAAGGCAAAAGTTGCTGTTTGTTCTGAGATCCGTACAAAACACATAAACGCAATGTGGGCACCACGTAGAATTTTTTAATGTTAAACCTGGCCGTATGTAAAGTTACCGCTAGGCTTTAAAAGGTTAATATTCGTAGTATCTTTAATTGCATCACATATGTCCAGAACACAAAATGAGTTTTGTAAAGCTCGCTTGGTCTGACTTTGTACGGGTTTGTGATCAGAAAAATTGCAAATATACAAAGCAAAACATTCTTTGATAAAACTTACTTCTCTAAAACGTGGTTACATGTTTTGTCTTCGTAATAAACCCACCATCTTGTTAAATGTAAAAAAAAAAATGCAGAGGGAAATATTACGACTGTCTAATTGGTTTTTCTATCGAGGGTAATTCCATCTTACACTTTCAATTTTTCAGTAAAATATTATTCCCGTAGTACTCGTAGTAGTATATTCCTAACGATGCTCTGTTTTAATACATATGGCAGGTCAGGTATCTGTTTAAAATTTTATACGCGAATTTTGTCAATTAAAATATTAATATTTCTTTCTCAATATATATTAAAATCCTTGTTATAATTTATGCTTTTTCTTTATTCTGTCTGTTAAACTTTTGTGTAATATAAAGCCCGAATATTTACTGCTTTTGCAAAGAAAACTGGCTTATTCTGTTACTTAAGTTTTCTGAACTGAGCTCTCATTTCTGAAACTGTGTTATTAATACAAGGTTATATCTCATATTAAGGCTTCTACACGCTCATTTAACGTACATTTTACTAAATATTAAATAAAAACAGTCCTCACAACTTCATTACATTGTTATTTTGATGCTTAAATTTAGATGATATGATACTATTAAAATGGAAATAATATAAGGGTTATGGATTTGCTTTATTTGTCTCGGCACAGGCGGTGGACAATTCTTGTGACTAAAGCTGTCGATTCTACAAAAGGCTTGCAATTTCTTAGTCATCTGAAACCATTTACTTGCGAGATGAATTTCTCACATTTGTGCTGATGAACAGTCAAGCCTCAGAAGTGTGATCCTAATAACAAAAGATGTGGAAAGAAATAATTATAGCCCAATTTAAAGTGCCATCCCTGTTCTTTACTTGAATTTACTGAGGAAGACCACGAAACAAACCTGATTCAGAAGAATTTGTGGCCCTGAATTCCGAAAAGTAGACTCCCAGGATACAAGTCTCTGCCGCAGCCAAATCGTTCTGCTTTCCTACGAGCTGTTGCACAAAATGGGAACACCCGGTGCTGTTCCTTTAGGACATTACGTCAGTATGCATGTCCTGGAATATAACGTAAAGCTTTGGGTGCCAGCACGCCATTCAGTATACTGATGAAAGGTTAATAACTTTTCTACTGATCAGTATCGATTCTGACTGACCTACATGAGCACAGACAGGCAGCTTCCTGTTCTTCTCACTTTGACCTTTAATAAAGATTTTCGCTGCAGAATTTTATTCCAGTTTACAAAGCTTTTGTTTCGATCCATTACTAAACTTTCCGTCAGATCGAGGATTAATCTATTGTAGTGGAAAACGGTCTCATCCAGCCAACAGAGTAGCGGCTGCCTGTCAGTAAAAGACATCTAAATAATGTGATGTGACACTGTGGCCACATTCTGACAAGGAAATGGGAGTTTATATTAAGAATTTTGTTTTAAAAATCACTTTCCTCACAAGGTTTCAAACTTCACAGCATCTTATATGTAAATCCGCCCAATTTTTTAGATAGAAACCAACGGTACGGGTAAACTTTGGGGGCACGCGGTGGTGCAGTTGGTTAAGGCACTGCGCTACAAGCCGGCAGGTAGCGGGTTCGATCTCGATAGTGTCACTGGAATTTTTCATTTACATAATCCTTCCGGCCGCACTATGGCCCTGGAGTCTACACAGCCTCTAACAGAAATGAGTACCAGGAATATTTCCTGGGGGTAAAGGCGGCCTGTGCGTAGGGCTGACAACCTTGCCACCTTCATGTGCCGAACTCTCTTGAAATCGGGAAGCCTCAACCTACTAGAACCCTCTAGGCCCGTCTAGGCCTGTAAAGGCAGAGCTTTACTTTACCTGTACGGGTAAACTTTGCCTGACACTTGAAGGTTGGAGGTGAAAACATCGTGTTTCTCCGAATGGTTGGTATTTACCAACTAAACTGTACGGAGTCACTTTTCAGAAGGACGCAATATCAAGCCTTCTGTTTTCTCCATTCCCCGGCGAAACTTGCATAACGTGCCGCAATTTGTACCCATGTTGACTACTCAAATTCATAACCCTGTTTATTTTCCAAACTCCTGAAGATACGTTACTAGTAAACGCGACACTTATCACGTGCTTCATACGGTAATGAAAAGTGTTACTTTATTTGAAAAAGTCAAAATTAATTCCGCCTGATTCAAGTATGTTTATTTGCATTTTATTTGCTCTAAATTGTTGAGGTTCCACCGAATATGAAAAATTATTTTAGGGTTTCCTCCACGGAAAAAATGTTGGAAATCGCTGCCTATTCGTATAAAATAAGCAGAATTACTTACTTCATTAATCCTTTAAAGAAGAAGCGTGTCTGTTTTATATAAGGACTCAGTGCGTACCGCGCTGTAAACACTCTCCACTTCGGTTATAAAAACCAGTCTCTTAATGTTTTATAAGGCAAAAGTTGCTGTTTGTTCTGAGATCCGTACAAAACACATAAACACAATGTGGGCACCACGTAGAATTTTTTAATGTTAAACCTGGTGGTACGTAAAGTTACCGCTAGGCTTTAAAAGGTTAAGAGAGAACGTTCCGGAATTTCAAAAAAGTTTCCGCCCCGTGGAGTAAGCTGTTTAATTATCCAGTCAGATAAAGCACGGGCCGCGGTGGCTCAGTCGATTGAGGCACTGCGCCTCAAGCCGGAAAGTCGCGGGTTCGATTCCCGATGGTGCCACTGCAATTTTCCATTGACATAATCCATCCGGCCGCACTGTGGCGCTGGGGTCGATTCAGCCTCTAACACAAATGAGTACCAGGAATATTTCCTGGGGGTAAAGGCGGCCGGTGTGTAAGGCTGACAACCTTACCACCTTCATGTGCCGATTGTCTAGAAATCTGAGAGCCTCAACCTCCTGGAACCCCAGGGTCTGTCCAGGCCCGTAATGGGATTGCTTTATATTTTAGTTAGAAAAAACTATTGTTTAAATAAATTGTCGCATGTTTCGAGGTACTATAAAATACATACTAAAAGAAAACCGAGAAAAACCACGACATACTCGTCTGTTCGTAAGTAAATTAATAAGCAGGTTAAAATTTGCTGTAGATTTTCAACTACAATAAGCAGTGGGAGAGATCATTTCCACATGCAGCCAACATCTGCTTCCAGGGGTGAGTGCAGAATCAGTGGACTGGAGCAGACAATGTTGGGTGAAAAAAGGGGAACACGCATGCCGATAATACCGCAGTGTGTTGCAGTAATTAATACTCAGTGTCTACAACATATGCATTTGAATATCAACAGTGCATATTATCTCTTTCCTACTAGTGACAGATGGTTAAAAGCCGTATCGTAGTACGTTTTCCAGTTCTCAGTCACGCCCTCAATCCTTTCGTTAACATTTTTCATACACTCGTATTTCCGATTCGCTTCCCTGCAAACAGCATAATTATCAGTCAACTGAACAGCAAATTCAATTTTCATACCGTCCACAAAGCCGCAAAGTTCTGTTCTTGTATATCTGTAGGGTCTGTGTATATTGCCTCCTTCCTTGTGAGATTTGAGGCCCATATATGTTACACTGTGAATAAAGCTTTCTTACTGGTTATGAAGCCTTGTGTTTTGTTATACGGATAACAAAGCCTTCAGACGAACATTTCTACTCCACCATCAGGCCACAAAAATTATTCTACTCTGAAAATAGACTCATCGCATTGCTTCTAAACCTCCGTACCTACAAAATAATTGGGCCATATGTCAGGCCATGACTTATTGTTCTTCTTTATTTTTATTAATGAAATACAACAGAGCTCATTGAAATTTAAATAGAAAATAATTACAAACAACTTCTTTAGAAACACATTAACGCACTGACTAGCTCTTGTAAAAGATTTTCAAGCATAAAAAGGATGAAACTGACAGAACTACATTAAGCAGTAAGCCGTCTTACTGTTTATAGTCAGTTGTTTCAAAACTTTGGGTTAACAACTCAGAATCGTGAATCACACTGGTCTTGCGCCCGAAGTAGTCCGAACAATACATTCAGTACGTACACACATTCCTAAAATGGTTTAAACCATCACGTTTGTACGATTATCTTGGGAGTTCACAACCTGTCAGACAACACACCTCTTCAAGATTTTTTTGGCAAAGTTAGACAAGGTAATACCGACTTAAGACTATCTTATAGAGGCACAATCTTGTATTGATTTTCGTAAACAGTTGGTAATGAATCTGAAACTTAGAAACAAGCTTTGGTTCCTTTAATTCACTGAATATGCATTTATTTGATATGATAAGATAAGAGTGACTTCCGAATTACGTTGTGACCTTCAAGTATTAAGTTCACGGGATTTACAAAAACACTAATCACCAACAAATGCACAAAGAGAGTTTTACGATCAATCGCAACACACTCCTACATGTTTCGACCCTGCTGGATCATCTTCAGGAAGAACTTTCCGTTACCGTTACACTAGGGTTGCTCTTTACAGTTGAGTGAGGATGTGCTGTTGACTGTGTAATGCAGTTCAAGCCCGCACCGGGGTAAGTTCACGCCGCCAAAAACAACACAGTACACAGTCAACAGCACATTCTCACTCAACTGTAAAGTGCAACCTTAGTGTAATGGTAACGAAAAGTTCTCCCTGAAGATGACCCAGCAGGGTCAAACATGTAGGAGTGTGTTACGATTGATGATAAACCTCTCTTTGTGCATTTGTTGGTGATTTGTGTTTTTGTATGATATAGTGCACGGACATGGAACATATTAAATTCATGGGATTTAATTCATATGTTGGCATTCTAGTTACGTGTCAGTAGATAAGTAACTTTGTTTTGCAAGACAGCTGTAAAATATTACCTCTGGTTTGGGAAAATATTTTGCAATTATGAAAATTGGAAATGAATTTCTGTTCCTCATATTTGTATGGTTTCTTAAAATTCAAACTTGTAAATTGAGACAATAACAGGAAATTTCACGATTTGAATTAAAGTGAAACAGAAGGATCGAATCTGTCATGTCTCAACGATTTTTTGTTCTACGCTAATAATCGTGAAAGAAATTTGAATCATAAACTGGATCATACATTTTCTTATTAAGGCCTTATAAGCCTATCCCCGCTGTTATTTATCTTACGAAAATGCTTGTATTTTTCAGCAAACGGAGACAACTCACTTGAGTCTACATGCTGCTGCTTCATGCGGGTACTCTAATGTTGTGTATGGAAACTTTTGCTAGTATAAATAATGTACCCGCATATACTGATCAATCGCAATAAAGTCGTCCAACGCAATTGCATTCAGCATTTTAATAATGAAATAACGCTTAGCGAGATCATCAATTCAAGATTTTATCTAGGTGTCTAGTTACTAAACAGTCTCTAACAAATAATTCTAGTAATCGGTGTCCCAAAATACCCAATATGTGCATCACTTCGTCTTGCATTACACTACGGGTACAAATCGCACATACTTGCAATGCAACGCCGAGTTTCGACAATTCGATTTTGCACGTGATATGTATATTAGTGAGAGGTTAGGGTAGAAAATAATTTTAAAATGCATATATATTTAGTTATTTATTCTGATCTATAATAATAATAATAATAATTAATATTAAATTCTACTCTTGTCTCAGTAATTTTCCAATAGAGTCGCCACCAGAGCTATGGCATATGTCACATCTGGAGATGAGCGTTTCTAAGCGTTATTCATAGAAGTTCTCCTCCTATGTTATCAAGCATCGTGTTACAGCATTTCCAAATTTAAGGTCATTTGCAAATTCATGCTCTACAAAATTTTAGCTGCCGAGCTAGAAGCAAGTGACAAAGATTATAAGAAGAGTTTTCCCAATACAGTCGAGGACTTCGTAAGTTCCTACTTACGTACGTAAGTACCATAATATATCATATTATGATAGGCGTTCTTGTTACAAAATTTAATTGATATTCCTTAACAGTGTTCTATTAACCTTTTAAAGCCTAGCGGTAACTTTACATACGACCAGGTTTAACATTAAAAAAATTCTACGTGGTGCCCACATTGCGTTTATGTGTTTTGTACGGATCTCAGAACAAACAGCAACTTCTGCCTTATAAAACATTAAGATACTGGTTTTTATAACCGAAGTGCAGGGTGTTTACAGCGCGGTACGCACTGAGTCCTTATATAAAACAGGTACGCTTCGTCTTTAAAGGGTTAATTGGTCAGTTAATGAGTGGTAAGAAGCAAGAGGATGCTGGATACATTTGAGTGGGTCCTCTCGTCCAAGTACTATTACAGCGTTGAAGTCAAGACGGCTGTTATGGACTGAGAAGGCACCAGGCACAAAGGATAGCAGGAACGCATACAAAGCGTCCTATCACAAAATGTGCCAGAAAGAAACCTCTTTAATGCTAAGTATGTGTGTGGGAGGATAAAATTAAAATACGGCCTCAAGAAATAAGATGAAAGATAAGGACAACATTTATGAAACCAGTATTGGGGTCTTGTGACAATAGTAATGAATAAGTCGTTTCTACAATATACTGCTACTTGCTGACTAGCTAAGCATCTCTTAACTTTGCAAGGAGGAAAACGTTTCGCGAACGCAGTAAATGGTGTAATATTCTTCGTAAAAACGAAATGTATTTTAAAATGATTACAGAAATAACAGCGGGTGAAAGAGTACTTCTGCACTCTTTGTGTCCACGACAGGTGCCACCGGGATTAACACGTGCTGACCTTTCGGGTGACCTATGCTTTGTTAGGGGTAATGGAATTAAATGAACTGTTGTTTTCCTGCCAGCTGTCAATTCACATATCTTAAGAACATTTAAGTTTGGAGCACAGGAATATGGAATGAAATAAATACACTGTGAACACTCCAGTCTTTATGGATATAGCACCGTGCAGACTGGTATATTACTTGTGCATAACAGAACAATATAGAAGAAGTCATGCGCCAAAAGCTTGAACCTTAGCCATCGCTGCTGTAGAGGTGTCAGTTCTGCTTCACTGTAAATACATGGCACTCCAGACTTGTTCCCTTCGCCTTCAGTCATAAACTAGAAATGCTACTTCCCCTACAAATTCATGTGGACTGTTAGTCATTTTTTCTGGTTTTAACGAAAATCGGAATGTACTGTCAAAATCTACTTAAAATCGCAAATAGGGAATTCTACGAAAATTCGTCTGACGGGCCTCGCGATCTTCTATATGCAGAGACAGACAGACAGGCAGGCAGGCAGACAGACAGACAGACAGACAGACAGACAGACAGAAGGGCGGGCAGTCAAAACGAGGCTAATATACATTTTTCGCAACGGCTGCGCTAACATGGCTAAAATTACTGACTAAAGAGCGAAGCAATTTAGTCAGTAACTAAACAATAATACGGGGTCGTCTGAAACTGTGTTGCAGACAAATGTCTCACAAACATGCCTGCAAGTGATCACAACTGTATGGAACCTTCAATTTAAATCAAAGGAGACTGGGTAAATAAAATTTCAATATGTAAAAAACTGAGTATTATATTCTTAAGACAAATCAAATTGCAATTCTCAGTTCAAACTCACTTCACATCCAATGATGAATAGTTATGGCTTCACAGAACACGGAAGAATGAATATAAACGAAGGAAAATATTTTGAGAACGGATTACATCGCTGACGTAGGGGGGAAAAATTATATTTCTTTCATAGTGCAATAACAAGAAAAACTTTCTTCGTAAATTTTGTTTGGAAAGTCTTATTTCTTTATTCAAAGGTACCTAACAATTTTTCCCCCATGGCAATTCTCAGCATTTCAAATAAGACGAAAACTGAGTACATGACTTGGTCAGTACAATAAAAGAAAGTGAAGAGACAAGATACGTAGTTTGCATCACATTCACTGATGTGAGTTAGTAATGCATAACTGCATAAAGGTAATGCATTTATAACTAGTTTCTAATACGTCTCATGGGTACACGGCTATGATATTATTAACCGTTTGAGGAATGACCTTCATCTAATTTTCGTATATACATATCTATATATATATATATACACACACACACATACACACACACACACCTATTCACACACACACCTATTCACACACACACACACCTATTCACACACACACACACCTATTCACACACACACGCCTATTCACACACACACACACCTATTCACACACACACGCCTATTCACACACACACGCCTATTCACACACACACACCTATTCACACACACACACACACCTATTCACACACACACGCCTATTCACACACACACGCCTATTCACACACACACACCTATTCACACACACACACACACCTATTCACACACACACGCCTATTCACACACACACGCCTATTCACACACACACACCTATTCACACACACACACACCTATTCACACACATAGGGGCCGTCCTTGCATCATAGAAAAGACAAATCCTGTCCATTGCAAAACCGAGGCTGTTTAGCCACACAGATTCCCCTTAATGTGAGAATCATATGGAGCACAGAATTTGTCGGCAGTCGTATTACAGCAGATTGTATTACTTGGCTTTAAAGAATTAACCGCTACGTGTTTAACGACACGCCATAGCACTACGTAGAAATGCTCTCAGAAAACATAAAAAATTTCTGAGGCTTGACATTTTTAGCGGCAGTCCTGTACCGTAACTGTCTTCCCTACCAGGTATGTTTTAAAATAGTTCGGACTCACCATTTTATCCTCCTTCGGCATTTGAGTATCCAGGTCGAATCCTGATCTCGACTGACCATTGTGAGTCACAATTTTGGTGAACTTCTTCGATTTGTTTTAAGTCATAGCTAGTTAAGGGCAATCGCCATATTGCCGTTAACGAGAGCGGTGTTTTTAATCACAATGTATGTCAAAGATATCTCGTGCGTAATTTCTTACAGCGTTCTGTCTGCGTTGTCAGTCCAGCACTTGAAGAAACTAGGATATCCAAATTTAGTTTCTCATTGGGCCCTAAAATATCTGAACCAGTCGTGTTTTTAATATCTTAAAATATGTTACATTAGCCTTATTTTTCACATCCTTCGCCTTGTAATTCACAGTCACCGTCTACTCTCACTGTGCGAAGTGCAGAAGAGGTGTAACCTGTACAAACAACGTGACAGATACATTGCCAAGGCCAATGACCTGGCCGAAATATCTATGTCACTGTCAAGACATCGAACATTAAATGACCCTCTATTACATATTACGGTCCAAAGGCCATCAGCCCTACATCATGTTCTGGGGGTCCCAACTTCAAATTTTGGCCTGCAAACCGGTTATCTGTTGTAGAGTTTGTTACTTTTCTACAGTCCAGCTAGTCAGATTCCAAGACATTACCGCTAACTAGGCCGAACTCACTTTCTGTCTCAATATTCACTAATCATAAATGCAAGGTACGAACCCTTACATTCACACAGTGTTAAAACAGCAACAGTGTCCTCTGAAACTTCAGAATGTTCGACAGACATTTCTGTCACCCAGTAATTCCAAGCTACGTATTCCGAGTTATTAACAGAGTATTTAAATATATAACAAATAAACAATTATTTGTGAACGGCAGAGGTACGTGCCAACTGTACCAGAAGACACTTCTCTGTCATATCTGTAACATTCTTACAATTTTTTTGTGTGTTTTCAACCCGTATATAAATTTTTGTAGGGCTACGAGAGGTAAAATTCTGTTTGAACATACCTTCATCCATGATGGTAGCACTCTTACGGTTGATTTACGCTGCTGCGAAGACGTCCTGTAAAATAAGAACTAAATGAGGTTTCAAAGTCGTAATTTACGACGTAGGACATTGTTGATTGCTGATAAAAAATGATCGTTATGTTGTTCAGCGAGTCGGAGCACTCACGTTAGTATGAAATAATTAATTGAGAAGTTATTGATATTAACCCTTCAAAGAAGAAGTGTGTCTGTTTTATATATGGACTCAGTACGTACCACGCTGTAAACACTCTCCACGTCGGTTATAAAAACTAATCTCTTAATGTTTTATATGGCAAAAGTTGCTGCTTGTTCTGAGATCCGTACACACTACATAAACGCAATGTGGGCACCACGTAGAATTTTTTAATGTTAAACGTGGTGTATGTAAAGTTACCGCTACGCTTTAAGAGGTTAAACTTACTATTCGCTGTTAAAAGCCATGGGTCTGGTTTCATACCTTTATTATCAACATATATTTTAACATATTATACATGTTAATCTTACATTGTACGCTATGTTACATTTAAAAATTTTAATATGTAATGGGCTTAAAAGTTTCTAGTAATTTCTCTGTGATCCCACGTGAAGGTCATTTGGGCCGAAAGTTTTGAATCGATAGCAAATAAATGGTATATATAATACCCTGCTGGCTTATTTCCCTGACATACTGCAGTGCACGGTAGCATTGTGTTGTGAAGTTGATATTGAAATGCGAAATAATAAACACGAACTAACGCACCAAACTATATATAATCTTTATTCGTAAAAGTCTCCTACATGTTTCGACCCTGCTGGGCCATCTCCAGGGAGAATAATATTGATACATTATGGTTGCGTTTATAAGTTAAGTGTGAGTGTACCCTAGGGCACATTCACACTGAACTGTATAAACGCAACCATAGTGTATCCATATTCTTCTCCTTGAAGATGGCCCAGCAAGGTCGAAACATGTAGGAGACTTTTACGAATAAAGATTATATATATATATATTTTGGTGCATTAGATTGTGTTTGTTATTTCGTATGATACAGCGCACGGACATGGAACATATTAAATTTGATATTGAGATGTTTACAAATCCGCAGGTGTATGTGTTATATTGAAAAGTTTTAAATAGCTGATCAGTAAGTTGGATAACTTGACAAGCATCTCTTTTGTGGTTCATATAAAGAGCAAACCAAATAAATATTCAGCAAATGATTTCCTTTTTTAAAAAAATGTAATTGCTTTATAGAACTACTCCTGAATAAATCCAAATTATATAATTAAACAGCGGGTTGCAGGTTTATTTGTAACCCCTTCGTGAACTGCAGAGTTGGTTTTTATGTTGTTTTTTGTGCTACACATATTCCATCACGCATGCGCGTAGGGTGATACTAGCGGGCAGTGCATGAATAGCAGCGGGTTCCAAACAATTGTAGAGCACGTGAACGGAAGTTGATACCTTGTCTTTTAATCGAATTACACCACAATATTTCTAGAATGATTACCCTCATCGGACATTTGTATATTAGGACGATACATAAAAATTCGCTTGAATCCTTCAGTTGCAGAATTTTAGTAATGGTAGACGCAGTATCACTAAAAATTCTGCCAAATTATCCACACAGGCCAGAGTAAATACACACGGCACGCGTAGTGTTTGATCAATACGCTTAAGAGCACGGCATATCCACATCAGTAACTCAGGACCATGCCATGTGACTAGTAGATGCATAAACATAATGAACACGCAGCAACATTTCCGCTCGTTGCCACATTCAAATTTGTTCATGTAAAGATAGGTACAGACTGACTAAGTTTATGGGTGCATAAAACATGTGCAATGTGTTTAAAGTAAACAAACCTGTATCCAAAGCGGCCATGATGCTCTGATTGCAGCGCCAGCTGATGTTACTGTCAGACAAGAGGGAGGGAGGATTACGCACGGCGCATGGGACATGCTGCCTGAACAGTCGTCCACACCACGTTACCCTACCACCACCACCACCACCTGCACCTCATATTAAAAACACGTTACAGTACTTCATATATATACTTCTTAATTTATCAGACTCCTAATTTAAGAAGCGGAAGGGACAAATATATCGGTTTTCCAGCTTTGATCGCATACACGCTATTACGTCACAGCAACTCACCGCTCGCCCAGGCAATCGATCTGTCTTTGAACCACCCGCTTCCATGCAGGACGTAGAACACACCTTACCCAGGAGTTGACTCCGCCGAGGGGAAAGAGTTCCGAATGCGTACTAAAAAGTGAGATCGTCTCAGGTAGGCACTACGATCATCACATGACCATCCGCTACGCCTAACCAACACAACCTGTTCCAAAGTGTGGGACATCAAAACGTAGCACGTTCGTAACAAATGAAAAATTTGCAAATACGGTGCAAGGTTACTATTTGCTGGGGCGGTGATGCGGTCCAATTTTCTGTAGTAGGTCTCGTTGATCGCTGTCATTTAGTTCTCGCACTGTCTGACTGCAACTTGTGTTCCGTTTGTAGGAGTTCGTCGCAGATTTGGTTGCTGTTTTACTTCCGTTTTGATCTGTTTAGGTCTGGTTAGATTCTGCGTTTTCTAACTGGCCCAACATCACCTAATTTTCTTCAAATTGGTAGGTGTTTTTTAATAATTTTGCATTTTTTAATTCAATTTCTAATTCCAGTTCGATTGTGTTGGCACGTCCAGAGTCTGCGTAGATCCTTAATGCTTGCATGTTTCATTTGTTATTATTATTACCTTTACCATTATTTCATTTTAATTTAAAATGCCTGTTAAGTACTAACAGTGAAATTGAACCGCTACATGGGTTCACATGTTTTCGAATTGTTCTTTGTGGACGATTATTTGAACGCGAAACACTTGTGGTAGAAACGTAAACAATACAGAAGAAGCAAATTCTTATCTGGTATTTCCATATGCAGTTCATTCTGTAAGCATTATAATTTTCGTTGCACGGATTCTTTTGTTCTGCATTTATTATGTATTATAATGCAGTGTTTAATTTATCATTTCTGTTTGTGTAACATTATTTTGAACCCTCCCTTTTTAATTGAGTAGTTGATGTTTTGTCTTGAGCCCCGGGTACGCGAGTCTTCAGGTGGTGCAATGTAATACGAAGTCAGCTTGCTTGCTATGTGTATTGAAGAAGCTGATTTGGGACTGGCCTTTGAAAGGTACCGGCTTAACCACCCATTTTCTACTATATTTTCCGTAGCTTAATACATTAAACTTAGTAGTAATTGTGACGTAGCCTTCCACTTACTTATCTTACTCATTGCCGTGCGCGTGGGCTTCTAGCATAGTATCGATTGCTCTCGTTTTCACTTCAACATGGCTGTTGTGCATCAGTGAAGGTTTTCTAAAATGTGTGTAATACGATATATTTCAGAATTTTCTCTCTGTGTACATCGCTGTAACGGAGCGATTAAACGTGAACATACGGAATGCTTCCTAAAACTCCAAATATTAAGACGTACAGTTTGTTAATAATTATTAGCAGTTATTAATTTAACATTAAGAGAGTGTTCGCACTGGATACTTCAATTGGTGCGCATATATTGAGCATTAAATAATCTCCCTTTGCCAATTTTTTAGAGTTACATTGCAACTAGTCTGACATAGGTTCGACCCTTGTACGCTATTTTCTGTACACCCTGTGCTTCCATACCTGCTCTGGGTTTTTGTTGCTGTACAGATGTCGGGTTCGGTGTACACACGTACCAAGGTTTTCATTGTAATGCTGTTGCAATACGGTCACTTCTCACTATGGAATACATGTACAATGACCCCTTTTTACATACGCATGTAAATGATAATTTAATACTTCAGAAGAAAATTAGTATCCCCAAACTATATAAAAAACCGGGGGTCAAACGATCAGTAATTAGAACACAAAAAGCGCCAGTCGAAATACTTATTTATTAGTTACTAATACACGCTAATGGAAATTCAAGCTTTTGACCTTCAAGACGCGCTAACATTGCAAAATAAAACAGACCGTTCGTAGTGCCTTTGTTTAGTCATTTAATAGAAGTATTTTTAACTCTATTATTATTATTATTATTATTATTATTATTATTATTTCTTACTGCAATTGGGTTTTCACCCGGTGGCAGCTGTTTGAAACTAGCAGTACTTTTCCTCAAGTAATTAAAACTCAAATAGGGTCCGTTCTTCAAAACTCAGTATCTCTGCTGGTTTACTAACCTTGCCTTAACGAATTAAGGGAGTTGCAAAGTGATTTTATTTGCACTCACAGGAGTCACTGTTCGTGTTTAGCGATCCACAGAGGTAATATAATTGTTTACAAACATTTTAAGTTGAACTGCTTCATTACGTGCAGTAAATAAGATTGAACATTGGTAAATGACCCTACTGAAGACAACGAATTTCTGACTAAAATATTTCCTTCGAATTTGGGAAGCAGAATAAGATATTAAAACTCTAATATTGAGTGGCGAAATTAGGTAGATGTTACTCAAATATTAAGCATGGCAGGGCACTGACGATTGACTGCTCAGACGAAGTAATTGCAGAGAAAGTCGATGTTCTGAGCATGTGTCGGACCTCTGAATAATTTGAAATTCACATTTCCTGTAGGAATACATAAAGACAGCTTATAAATAAAATTATTTTATTTTTCAGTGTGTGTACATATAAAGAATTTTTTTAACTTTTTGTACAAAGAGGTCTGTCCACATACAATTAATTAACAAAGTTTAATTTGATTTCTTGGTGTGAAACAAAAAACGCATCTAATTGTTACAAATTAACCATAATATATTGAAGAAACACCCTACACTCCTACATGTTTCGGGCCTCATTCTTCCATCATCAGGGAGCACATCAGTCGTTGGATAAAACAATAATGTTTGGTCCAAATGTACGTGTAGAACAGCTGGTAAATTTTCATGTAGTGAATTGTTACGCATTAGATATGAGCAGCGGCTGGATCATTCAGGGTTGTTCACGGTACACGTAAACACCCCTGAATCATCCACAAGTTTCCTTTTCTCTGCTCTGTATCCTTTTAATACACAGAGAAGTATAGTATGTTTCTTGAATACGTCATTATGAATTTGTGACAATAAATGTGCATTTTTGATTGATATTAAAAATTGAAATCTGATGGCACAGAATGGAAAATATAAATTTTACTTTCTATCCACATGGACCTCAACTTGCTGTTAGATCATATTTCGCATTTTGTGATTACGTCTGTGTGTGCTGTAAGGCAAGCGACTTTTAAAGGGCCCGGTACACAAATACCTAAATAATGTGAGATGCAGCAGTAGGAATAAGCATGTAATCCTGGGCTGTAACTAGTGGCTAAACCAAACCAGAATTTTAGTTGTTATTAATTCCTTCAAGAACCAAGGTTTTTGTGAATATATTCCGCATGAATATCTGGAATTGGTTACCTGCGGCCTGATAATTCTTGTGGTCGCTTCAGGTGCTGTGAGGTTATCGGGAGTCATTCGGCATTTCTTGTGGATGTCGTCAATTTTAGGCCAGAAAACTGACTGCTAGAAATAGCCTCACGTACCTTCATGCCTGCACAGGACTTGGGAATCTTTTACTGTCCACGAAGTGTAACAGTTACGATCCTTTTAATTACAGATGAATAAATCAATATTACGAAAAAATTAATGAGGTAGATTGCCTCTTGACAACCTAACAGTTTCTCAGCTAGGCAATAACTTCCCTATATTTAGAGAACCCAAATTTTTCTTCCTGTGTTAGCAACATTCTTCTGTTAGTTCCCGTTTAGAACGAGGAAAAAAACTTACCATGTCTTCCATTTTATTTATTGAGGATCTATTTTACTACTACACTCCCATCTACGTCTAGGTCTTCAAACTGGTCTCTTTCTTCAGATATTTCTACCAAACGCTGAATATATTTCTATGCTTCCCCCACAATCAGTTTTGTTAAACACAGCGAAACTCAGCAACAGGGATTGATATGTCGGAGGACAGCTGCCGCAGATCATGGCTGCAAGCACGGTGCATTACTTGAAGCATATCAGTACCTGAGACAAAGTGCTACGTACGAAATATGTAGCTGTTTTAAGCGATATTACTTTGACAGAATTTATTTGCAGTCTTGGTGCAGCAGGTTGATATCTGGTTCTCCATTTGTGTCGGACAACCCACCGAATAAAGACGTACCTTCGGCAAAGTTTAGGTGGAAAAATGTTGAAGTTTAATACCCATAATTTCCCAAATTTCCTTCTAACTGTCTTAAAATTAGCCCCTTATTTACAACCTAGATAAAGTTAAAATACCAACAGCAGTTAACATGCCTTATTTAGGTATCAGGAGGATAACACAAGATGACAACAGTTGCCTCATTGCTGCTGTAAACACTAAAATCGCCGTGCCCCTTGTATTAAGAACATGTCATTTCTAAGGAAAGGATAGACTTTACTGAGGGGAAGTTATGAATGGTACGCCTTATGTTTAAGGTTGCACAGGGCAAGATATTAGGACAAACATACACATCAAAACTTTTCAGCTTGAAGCCGCGCTTTATTTTCCATTACATTCATAGCATCACATTACATGTTATTTAAATATTTGTTTATTTTTAAGAGCATATCTAAGGTGCTTGACTTCTGTTCTACATCCCACAATCACTTTGATAAAATTGTTAGTAGTAAGTTTGAGTTTCAAAACAGCCAATCACAAATGAATAATTCAGTCCGTCGACATAAAAATTGTACTAAAATTACATTAATTCTAGGAAATGACAGAAGAGCAGGAGACTTGCGCTTTTTGGAACTTTCTTACTGTTAAGATATTTATTTAAATATGACAATATTTTAATAATCCGGATAGATAACGTCCCCAAAAGGCTTTTTAATTAACAAATATAAGAATAATGAACTACTGTCGATGTTATGCGCCTTGTAAAATATTCAGTTACAGTTACTATTGAGTAAGGGACCTTACACTTTTACGCCAAAGATATCAGACACAAATAATGCGTGATAAAAATTTCGTACGGTTATGTCCGTTTCCTTTGAACAGGAAATGGAATTGAAATGCTTATACTGTATAAGAATAAGCCGATATGAACATAATTAAAAATTAGCCTCGAATTAAGTATCTGTTTTATGTTTTGAAAAAGGAATTTCAAAGTCCATGATAACAGCAGAATATCTGACTGACTGAGATAAACCATTTACGATGGAATAAAGGTACTAAAACGCCAGCTGTATAGATGTAATTCACATGTTTCTTTCTGCAGAAAAATTTTAAAGTCAGCAGGGAAAATTATTATATGTAATTATAAGCAATCTAAAAAATAGAAATTTCGAAAAGAAAACATGCATATTGAATAAGGAACTTTGAATGCTAAGTATCTGCAAATGCACCGTGTTACAGACACAGACTTTTAAATGTAAATGGATATGAATTGTAAGAAAATTTGTTAGAAGTCCAGTTTTTAATTGAAAATAGATAAGAAATATGAACAAATACGTAATGAGCACAGACTCTTAAAGAAACGCGGAAAAGAACCGCGATGATTTGGTGGTCATTGCAATAACGAATTTCAAAGAAAGTCATAAACAAGGCTGAAAATAGTAGGGCAAATTTATTAGCACAGGAAATTTTAGAAACCGTAACGCTTCGCTTTTAAGACAGCACACATTAAATCAACGTTCTTATCGATATATCTATAAACAAGTGCGGCCCTTTGGCGAGTCCTGCTAATTATGTGGTCCTCCTGTGGGTCGAAGTTGGCCAGCCCTGATTTAAATGAATAGTTAACCCTTTAAAGACGAAACGTACTCTGTTTTAGATGAGGACGCAGTGCGTACCGCACAGTAAACACTCCCCACCTCTGTTAACAAAAACCAATCAGTTAATGTTATACAAGGCAAAAACCGCCGTTTGCTAGGAGGTCCATACGAAACACATAACGCAATGTGGGAACCACATAGAATTCCTGATTGTCAAACCTGGTGCTACGTAAAGTTACCGCTAGGCTTTAAATGGTTAGAAATACTAGAGTATGTGTTGGTTCAAATGGTAAGGTTGCTCACATATATTCGTTTCGTGCCTTCTGGCTAGCCAGGCCGGGCTAGAAATATCTTGGTCGAGGATATTTTTTGCTGTTCTCTGATCTAGAGCACAAAACAATTGTAGTCGTACTTAGAAAGAGAGCAGTTACCTCCTGGTAGCAGCAATAAGGGTGAAGATATATTTGTAATACACGCCTACGGATATATCGATTGCGGTCTCGTAAAGGTTTTAATTAAACTTCATGAAGCGTAAACCAATATTTTATCAGAATTTTTTTTGGAATTTAGTGTTATCGTTGATATATTTAAGTAACTTCTTCTGTAAAACAATTTTGCAACGTTTTATAGATTTCTTACGTGTTTCGCATTTAAGCTTCTTGAATTTTGAAAATAATGTGTATAAATATGTGGGTATGTGTTAGTGTCTGTGTACGAAAACTTACAGTAGTTAAAATATAAAATGGTAAAATATTTTTTCTTCGAATGTATAAACAACTGCAGTAACTCCCCGACAAAAGGAAACAATTATTTAGAATTGTCTCGTTTTTCTCTTTAGGGTATATTTTAAAAATCAAGGCTTTGATTTAGTAAAATCATGTTTTTCCTTCGAAATTTTCTGTTTAAAACATGTTCATTTCAAGTTTAAATGATTACCGATTTAAAGCCACCTTGAGTTCACAGTGTTAATATTTTCGAGGCATTTACACGTAAAATGTACATGGCAATGACCTTTACACCAACTGTTCAACCACACAGTATGAACAGCAGAGGACAGCACCTCTCTATAGAGTGTTGTGGAACATAGAGTGCCATGCTTAATATAGACTTCAGTTTTGTGTGTTTAATCGATGCGGTAACAGGCTGCGGGCCTGACCGACGGGGTTCAGTACTCCAAAATGACATAAAATCTTTCCTTTTCCTCGCTTTGTCTAGAACATTTCTGAGACCCTCCAAGAATTATTTACAGTTTTTACTCGAATCTGGTTCCTCGACATTAGAGTAATGTGCAAGTGAAACTCACCACACGCTTATTTCTCGTACTGAGGTTAAGAATATTACTATCTATGCGTGTGGTCACCACGTATCGTCATGAATGCTGCTGAATGAAACACAGGAAGTACTTTAAATTTTATATTCATTAATTTCTGTATATATTACACATGAAGCCATAAATCATGTAAGTACGAGTTTCTAATGACTGCTTTTATATGAAGAATGACACTTAATACATAATGTGTATGGAAATAAGAACTGCGAAAATTCACTTCTCATAAAGAATAACCCGTATTTACGAAGATATAATTGTCAAAAATTGAAAAGTGTACTCATGAAATTAATAACAATTTCATGTCGTAAATGAACGTAACACTGTGTGGCAAAAGCACGTTACCGTAAGGATAATTCAGAATGTGTTGCACCTTTTGTAAGGTGACCGTATTGGCCGGCTGTTTCGACTAAATAGGCTTATGGGATGTGACGCTGTGTACGTGACCAGATAGCTTCTTTCTAAACATCGATACATACAGGTGAAACTAAACGTTGGCGTGTTCAGGCAGACAGCATGATCGATAGTCGCAATTATTCGACAGCCTCAGGTTTCAAAGAATAATATGTTGACTTGCAAATCTTAATTTCATGCACCAGCCCATCCCATACATTTGATGTAATTAACCTTTAAAGCACAATGGTACGCCATTTTGAAATAAAGAAGCAAGGCGTGGCAAAGTGCAAGTCCTTATTCTAGGTCTCACCTAGAGTCTTGTTAAGATATTGACTGGGTGCATTAGGCTGACTAGGTCTCACCCAGAGTCTTGTTAAGATGTTGACTGGGTGCATTAGGCTGAGGATAGAATTAAGAGATGAAAGACCAGGTTCTGGGAATGACCCATAATTTCTTCACTATCTGAGAGAATAACTCAAGGAACCCTTCAATGCAGGGGGTTAATGAAGTAATTCTCGAGTTGCGCGCTATGGGGACTTTACCCTTTTAACTATCACGTAGAAAGTGTTTCATCTTGTAAGCATAACCGATAGATGCAATCCAGAGGCTGGTTTTCTGTCTTAGACCTTCGGTATTAATTAAAGCTTTAGACCACGAAGAAATAATCGGTACCTGCAGACACGTGTCAGATAGCACACGTGACAATGTCATTGATTGTAAGAAATACTTCAGAAAAGCTGTGCGCGTAAATACACGCTGGTAACGGAACAGCGGAGCCAGCCTTGGTTTGCAAGGGCAGGAGGAGGGGGCTTGCAATCAGTTGAGTTAGGGTGAATGTAGGGTGGAGTATCAGTCAGCACGTGCCTGATGCTAGGTCGTGTGTCCCCCTATATGCCGACAATGCCCTCGGGGAGCGACACCCTCTGCACAAGGGTTTGTTATATTGTTAAGGGCTGTCCAAAATTCTTAATTGCATGTCAGTGTACTTTCGGCTTCCAATTTTACAGATTTCCTTCTTCCAAAGGTATGATTGCAGATAAATATAGGTTTAATACTGCGCTGAATATTCTGGTTGTCCAAAATTCACATCCCAGTCCGAAAACTGGCTGCATTTAGAAAATAATTCATAATTTGCTTCAGTTCTTTCAGGAAAGTAGCACGATAGTGCTTCAGTCTAATCCACGACTACTTTGACCTTATAATATTTTAATCTGGCTCCTACTACCCAAATATATTAACTTTATTTCCATTTGAATACAATATTTTAGTCTGCGTTTCTGTCACTGATATAGTCAATTTCCTAAAGAACTGGCTCCCATTTTTTATTATTTCTTATTTTCCTTCTTTTTGTGTCTACCTCAGAAAAATTTCTCAGATTAGAGTGTAATAATAGGGACAATTTGATCTTCAGAGCATTAAGAATCACAAAAGAAGGCGAGGTGTTTCTAATTATAAATAATGGTTACAGATTTAAATTCTGGGCACAATTGACCTACTTCTCAAACTAAGTGAATGTTCAGTGTCAAGGACTTATGTGGCTGTATGGGAAGCGCCTCCATTTTGGACACGGGAAAACAGCTCTCCCTATTCCTAGCAGGGACAAAGTAATTATGCCTCTTTAACCCAAACCCTTATCCTAAAATACCTTGCTGTTGGTATACTTCTGATATTACAGGCAGGGGTTTCTCGTCTTTTGTAATAAAATTCCAAACCAGTACTTATAAAATTTAAAAACATACTTTTATTTTTCCTTATAATCAACGGTGGGGCAGTAACTTTCATATTTCCTGGAATGTGATATCCTGTGTGTTAGCATAAATTTGTCGACACTTCAGAAGAACCTATTCTCGAGTCCTCTGTGTAGTCCACACAGCCTCCTCTTCACACTCTCATCCACCGGAATCTGAAAACTCGGATAGTACTTTAGTTCCCAGGAAATAAAAAATATTTTTTTTTCTTCCAACACTCTTTCGGGAAGACATTACTTTTAAAAATGTCGCCTACATGTTTCGTGAATTTATACGAATTGTTATCTTATTCTACGTACGGTTACTTAAACTGTGGCTTTATGAGAATTAGCCTACATATTAATTAAGTAGAATTGTGTCTCTTTATTCTCCAGTGATTGACACACAGAATACCTAAGTTGGTTATATATTTACGGAATTTATGTTAGCTGAAGTACGTATTTATTCTGCTGTGATGCAACTCCGACTGAATTCAAAGGAATACTGAGTTACGCCAGATAATTGAGGATTTTGTAGTAAAAAATCGTATTTATTTGGCAGCGTCACTTGAAATAGTACTAGTCAGAATAGAGAAGATACTGCGTTAAAGTATTCAGTAGAAATTCCTCGGACGCAGACTCTCAAAATTTTGGAACGCAATTCTGAAGTGCTGCAACAAAAAGGAGCAAGTTCAAGTGGCTAAGAAATGAGCTTATCCAAAATGCTAGAACATATGTGCATCACAGTGTAATTTATAAATATGCAAGCCATAACATAAGCAGGTAAAATAATTATTCCTTTAAATTTAATAAGAAGTTTTGACAGTTTGCAATAAAATTTTCGAAATTTGAGATACTTAGCGCTGTGCTGTTTAAGATCCGGGTCTGCTGGTTTGTTAAGACGTATGACTTGGCAAACAGTAACCGAAGTTACGACGGTCCCTGCAGCAGTCAAAGACGGCTTGACCTTGAAGATCAAGACAAAACCATCCTTCGATAAGTCGGTAATTACTAATCGATGCGGAGTGAAATACGAGTATTAAATTTCTTCAAAAATATAACTTTATGGAACACATAAACGTAAAAATGCTATCGGAGCGCTTTCCAGGAGAGATAAGATACTGCTTTGTTCTCTCGTTCTTTCATTCGTATATTATTCCTTCGAGCGTTCATTTCCGTCCCTCCATTCTTTCGCTCACTTCGTCCGTCCGCCCTGCCCCCACCCGACCTTCCGTCCTTTCCAGTAGTGAATCTTGACTAAACCGTAGTTTTCTGTGATTTTAACTGTTCAGAGGTTTTACGGAGAAGTGCGTATCTTTATTCTTAACTTTGTATGGACGTGGAAGTTTCGCTTCTTTTGACAGAGGAATAGAAACTGGAAATATAAGAAGGAGCGCAACAGAATGTTACAAACCAATAAGGAACAAACTGGAAACCATACATTCGGCTTATACAACACTCTTAATTATGCTATCCTAAGTTTATTAACTTTAAAAAGCAAAAATAATTACAAGGCCTAAAAGGTCCCGAAATAAACAGGCAGCTTGTCCTCACAGAACACGGGTTTTAAGAAAATACACAGCGTCGAATCCAAGAAGACAGAATCTTATAAGAGTGATTTTATTTGCAAGTCACAGAATACAAACCTCATGTATGGAAGCGGAGTAGGGGTGCGGTGGTGGTAGTGTTTGTGGAAATGTGTTCATAGTAAAGTTCGTTCATGGTCAAAGCTAACCTCGAGGGAATTTGCTGTTATGTAAAGTGCCTTCAGTTGCTTACATTCAGAGAGACTATGTAGCTGGGGCAATGAAGATGCGGATTTTATAACAGCAAAACACTCTTCAAATATTTTGCATACATACCACACCACAGTGTTCCTGGAAGTAGTGTTATTCAGATATGTACTTCTTGAGCCACACGCTTAAAGTACCGGGCTGCTTGATGCGTCTCGATTAACAATTATCTTCAGAAAGTGTAAAATATGTTATGCATACTGCAGAACCCAAATAGGTTAAGAGAGGGGACGCTCCCTACCGACCCAAAATAACACAGTTCAACTATATACGGACAGAAGCTCTTAAACAGAGCCGAAATCGAAAACCTGATTACAGAGGGTACGAGATACAGAAATGTAAAAATGTTTTAGGTTGCGCGGCTACGTTTAATGCACCATTCAATGTTAGACGAAAGACACTAGAAAACTTTGTGTGCCAGTTGGTAGGATGTAGAGTTTTCTTTTAATTTCGAAAAGCTTTGACGAATGCTTAGACATGAAAAGCACAAATACAATAAAGGAAACAGATTCTATACTGAAAATTGATACTCTTCTTTAAACAGAATCCCTTGGGAGACAACAGCAACAAGAGATAATGAAGATTTCTGTCTTAATAATGTAACAACCGTCAAGCCTCTGCTAACAAATTGCCTCTCAGCACAACGACATAGAGAACTAAGTATAAACCAGAATTTGGTCCGCAGTGACAAGACAAGACCTATTCCCGTGGGGGATATTGCAGTTTATCTTTCTCAGAACTAACAGAGAAAGGAATCGCGAAGCAATTCCCTAGGCTATAGCAGTGCCAGCTCATACCAATGTGAAACCATCGTTAATTCTGAAAAGTAATGAATTCTATGAAGAATGCTCTCTTCTGAGATTTGTAAATATGTTAAAATGTTTGAAGAACTCGCTACTCGCATCTTGTACCCTGCAGATCGGGTTAGTGAGCCACTCCGAATTATCAGCTATTATCTGATACGTGACGTGACGTCACGTATCAGCACGAATTAATCTTACATAATCTTGATTTTTAATGTCTCACGAATATTTCTAGCTTTCCTGCAGGATACATATGTTTTGTTTAAAAACAGTTCTAGAATTTAAGAAAACAGTACCTTCACTTCCACAGTAATATAATTAATAAGAAAATCATGGCTGTAATGTAACGAAAATTATAAATTTAATCTGGGAAGTATTAGCCGGTTCAAACATTACGGCAATTTTTTTAATTTTTTCTCTTATCTATAAACATTTTTCGAGATATTGTCACTTATAATTTTTTCCAGTAAATTACACAGATACTTGGACCTAAGGTTTTAGCTTAGACAGGGGCCTTCTACGTTCCGACAGCCTGTGGACCTGCAGGTGGTTTCGGAAGAACACGCTAAACGCAGATTCAAAATGCATGAACCAATCAGTGTTCAACGCATTTGAGATAACATGAGTGAGAATATTTAATATGGAATTTCAAAGAATTTCTATAAAATAAGAAGTGTATACGGAAGTCTTTTGAACATTGTTGGCAAGGATTTCATTTCCTGTTAAGCCCAGATACTACGAATATTTCAACCCATATTTTGGGACCATAAATCTTTATGATTCTTAGTTTTAATTGATAAATTTTCTTGCATTACTCTATTGGTAACCAATCTGGAAGATCCAACTAATCATCTGGGTTACATCCTTCAGGACGACATTTCGGACGCTTCGTTAGATATACAACGTACGGATCAAGTCGGATTAGACCTGGAGCCCTCACGCGATAAACGTAGATTTCACACTCGCTTGGGGTTTTATTCCATACTGTCTGGTAGATATTCAGTAACGTTCCGGGAAAGAACACTACCTCAGCAGTAATATTCTGCCTCATAAAGGACAGCATCACCTCTAACCGAAGCGTGGTGCTTTTCTGACAGACTATGTGGCAACACATCCTACAAGACGATAACATAAATATGCAGTGAGCCTGTTGTGTCTGTAGACTTCTCTTGAAATGTACCGAAAATCATCCATACCATCACTGTTTCCAAGATCGGTTCCATTCCTTCTCAAATTATACTTCACGTTTAATCTTCTTTATTAATTAGAATTTTATGATGGCTCATGTTCACTTGTACATTATATTAATAATCCTAAAGCATTAAGCGAAAAATTAATAAATGTAATTCAAGCTTACCTTTTATGATTATACTAACAGAATAAGAGTAAAATTGGGTGATTTAAGGTCAGTTCCATTTAGATTTCTGATTAGTGAAATCTGTTTAACCGAACACGGCAATTTATTTCCCTCTGGGGCAAGAGTTTAGAAAGATGTGAAAACAAAACTGATTGATATAAACACAGTTTCTTATATTTAAAATGACCTAGAAATATATATATATATATCACTGCTTGTATTGTGTCAGCTTTTTGATTATTACATGTATTCTGTATAGTGATTCGTGAGGGATGGAATTTTTGGCCTGGAAAATGATAAAAACACAATAAAACATTGTATATTCGCTCTAAAGTCCTTCCTGTCAGCGGAATCACAGCGAAACGAAAACACGAAACTTATTCGCGTATGCATTTCTCTGTGCCCAAAGAGTGACATCATGCATTATGCACTTGTAATGGTATTGCAATACGCAAAACACGGCCTCAGAAATTGAGATACCATGCTTTTTTCTATAGTAATTTTCAGTTTGGTCACCCCTAGTTTATTATGGACTCACCCTTGTGTCTGCAGTTTTCTTGCGTAACTTGCTTCGATTTCAGTGGCTCCATAATGCATTGATATTTGTTACTCAACTACATGGAAGCGAGGCAAATGTAAATTCAATATATCGCGCGATATTTTAACTTGGATATTACTCTTGGAGATCTACATTTAATATAAAGTAAAACGCTGTGATATATTTAACGACGTCGCTTCCAGAAAGGAAGTTTAATCGACTTGGCAACAACAGCCGTAAAACCGAGAAGTTTATCTCAAAACCACTTTTTTCAGTTTAAGCAGACTTTCTTTCTGGAGAACAAAATTTTGTTTAATCAGACCGTTTTCTTTTCATACTGAATTTGGTCCCTATGTAATGTCTGAAATACTAAACATGTTTGGACATGCCGAAAGAAGGTAAAATCTCTACAATATATTATATACAGTTTTATCGGTGTTTTTCAAAATTTTCACTCTTTGGAATAGATTCATCTTTCAATTTAAAAAATTAAAAACTCTACGTTTTCAACCCTGTATCGTTCGTTACACGTCTCGATGTAAATGAGTGAACCATATTTAACTTGCCGCTTGCGTCTCCTAAGCAAAGCAAATCCAGGCCCTTAATTTCGAACACGGAAGATAGAAATATTCCACAAAGCGATTCCAGATATTTTTATGTTATAAAAATAAACGTTTGTTATTGAGTATCCCTGTTATCCACTGGTCTGCTAGTTCTACCACAGCTGTTTGATCCCCCCACAGAGCCACGATCCCCAACGCATCCCACCCCACAGACTGCTCGATGCATGCAACCCCTTTTCATTCAGCTGTCTGTACGTTACAAGTTCCATTCCATTCCCCGCCTCTGTCTGCTATTTAAATTATTCAGTCATCCTCCCTCCCCACTTAAGTAATCTTGCCTTAAATTTGAAAATTCAGATAGCGGAAGAAATGAAACAGGCTCGCGCTGCGAGATGTGACATTTCTGCATTGAAATACTCCAAGTGGTCATTACTGTGGTTCGTTGTTCAAACTCATTTGAATATACACAAAGACTAAAGCATGCACTCAACTGTTTTATTTTTCTGTGAGGTAATGAGCATTTCCTGAATGCTGGATTGTTTACTGAAATTGCTGCCGTTCCAATTTTTGTCATTCTCACGTAATTTGCGAGAGGACAGGAAAATTTTAAGTTTTTCTTCAAAACAAGAATATAATTCTTTTATATTTTTTTAAAAGAACTTTAGTAGATACCGCATTAAATAAAAAAAGGAGTGCAGAACAATTGTTTAAATCAAATTATAAGATACCGTTCATATTTAATTATTGCTTTGTATCACTAAATAAACCAAATGAAGTAATTTACAGTATGCTGTAATCGAGGTAATATTAGAGTTCATTTTCATGGACAATAATGCTTTTATCATCGCTCAAATTGGTTTTCCTTTGATACTGATTTATTTATAGCGGTTTAAACTGAATATTCTGCAAATGTTTTTATTTGATAAGAAGCGGAGAACTTTTGTTTGATCAGCAGCCGATACATTCACATACTAACAGCTGAGGAGCATTCCTGCTTCCTATTCTGCGGGTCCATGATTCATAATCAGAGGCCTACCAACCAGCCTGCTCTTAATTTTGGTTTTATTCAGCCCTGTAGGTAAATGCTGGGATTGTACTTCAAATTAAGCCGCGACCACTTCATTCCACATTCTTTCCAGTGAATTCTTCAGCAATAAAGTCGCAGTTGTTCCCCATATATTACCGTACACAACAGACAGACAGTGTAAATCAATGGTTTAGAACCTCATGTCGCGACCCCAGTCAGGGTCATGGGGTGTCTAAAGTATAGTGGCGAGACAGTTTTATAGAGAATTCGATGATTATGAAAAAATAAAAATTTGTATTTAATTCAAAGAGAATGATCGATAAAATGCAGTCATCGAATCTGTGTTAATTAATTTTAAACATACAGGAGCAATTGCACTTTAAATAACTAAGGAACACACTCTGTTATTGTAGTTAAGTAGGTCTACTTGAAGACATAGTACTTACAGCACTCATTCCATGTGGCAGTATATCGAAGCGGGATGTCAATTTGATTGTACTGAAAAGAGAGGAGAATTCTAAGCGTCACTGTATGTGCAGTAGTGTTAGGTTCGCGGGTCACATATATAAAAGTTTCGAAACCGCTGCTGTAAATAAATAAGAAATAAAAAACCATCACAAGCATTGAAATTCTCATTGTGGTTAACATTCTAGTGTGGTCTTCCAGTTATAACGTCATGTAGGCTGGGAGACTGGTGACAAGTTCTGGGGAATCATACTGCCTCTGTTTTCTTGGTGGTAATTTACACCTTGAAGATTATTGCGTATTTCCCTAACAATTACACACCATGAACATGACAGTTCGAACACTTTACTTTTACAGTTACTGGACATATCAGTCAAGATTCGCTTTATATAGGTTAAAAACAATTTTTCAGATCTTCTCTTATTGGAGTGTCCCTCCATACAGTTTAAAATTGTGTATCTAACGCGTGGACGATCTCAGTGGCCGGATGGTCTAAGACGTGGACCTGCGGCCGCTCGCTTGTTGGGATTGCGGGTTCGAATTCTACTGGGGAGTATGGAGGTCTGTCTCTTTAGTGTTGTGTGTTGGCAAGCAGTATTCTCTGCGATGGGCTGATCACTCGTCCAGAGAATTCCTACCGAGTGTGGTGTGTCTGAGTGTGATCGTGAAGCCTCAACAGTGAGGAGGCCCTGGCCCACTAGGGGCTGTTGCCCTATGGAGGGAAAGATCAAAAACAAAATATTAGATCTGGTTGTGAGTCCCTTCGTCACTATGCCGATACAGACTCTGGGGCTCATCATTTCTCAATATGATAAGAAATGTGGGCACACTTCAGAGCAAAGATGTCCGGAACTTGACGCTGATCACTCTTAAATACTCATGCTTAAATTTTATCTCCACTTGTTCATGAATGTTTGTGTTGTGGTGCGTAAGACAGCGACAGCTTTAAATTCTACCGCAAGAATGACGGTGGAATTATTTATTCATTTTTGTAAAATAAATTCCACTCCCACTTCTTGCACTGTTAGTCTTTCAGTGTTTACAAAAATAAGCCTATCTGTGAACACTCTAAAAGATTCTCATGGCGGCAGCTGCCTTACAACCGTAATGCCTTTGGTTGCTTTATACAACGCTTCATATGTGGCTGAGTGAATGGCCTTGTGATTGAAAAACCCTGTTTGTTTTATATAGCAGCTTCCCATTGTTACCCATTTGGCATGGTTATGATAAAGTTTGGTACATGAGTGACGTTATATCCGGGCTTTCCATGGTTACCAGATCGGCATCTTTACGATAGGTTTTTGTTTGCTAGTGACGTCAAAATCCGAGTTTTAATGGTTACGGTAGAGCGTGATGAAAGACCGGGTGGTATTAGCGTGCATGTATATTATATTTCCCCTCACAGTACGGAGCCATTACTGCCTATTTATAGGCCAATATATTTGTTAGGGTTTCCATTTAAAGTCTTGTTTTATTTTCACTGTATTTGTATTTACCAAATGCTCCAAAATGGTATTTCAAGATCAGATGTGCAGCCCTCCATCCAGGTACATTTTTTGACGAAATGAAATCTCTCTTGGCCCCGAAGTGGATCATCTGAGATCTCTGAATTTATTTCTGTGGATTCCCGCCCAGTCCAATATCCGTCCTTCCATACGTCCTTCCTTTGATGCTGATTTTCATAGTGGTTTTTGTAGAGCAAATGTAAGGGTAAATAATATAAAGCATTGGCTTAATCTATTATTTCCTTATAGTTAGCATACTTCGACACATTTATTAAATGGAAAGTCTGTTTATATCAAAAATTTGATAAATTAAGTACTATAATTACATGTTCCATAAATTTGTTTTGTTAGTATTTTTTTATTTTTCATTGAACTTCGTTATTTTTTGTATTAGGTTTTTATTTAGTTCTTTCATGTATTTTCTTTTATGTTCCTTTCCTGCCCCTCTAATTGGCCTTTTGATTGTTGTGTCGACACATTGATAATAAAAATATATTATTATTATTATTATTATTATCGTACGATGAGTTAACATGTGCGTGGAGAAGACTGCACAGTGCGGAGCGTTACGATCTGTCCTCGCCAAATATTATCCGGGTGACCAAATCAAGAAGATTAAGATGGACGGGGCATGTGGCACGTATGGGAGAGAAGAGAGATCCATGCAGGGTTTTGGTAGAGAGAGATGAGGAAAAACGACTATTTGGAAGACCTAGTCGTAGTTGGAAAGATAGTATTAAAGTGTATCTTCAAGAAGTGGGATGGGACAAATGGAGTAGATTGATCTGGCTCAGGATAGGGCCAGCTGGCGCGGTCTTGTGAATGCGGTAATAAAATGCAGAGAATTTCTTGACTAGCTGAGAAACTATTCTAGAGAAGAACTTTACTCCGTGGTGTTGGTTGGTTGGTTGGTTGGTTGGTTGTTTGGTTGGCTGGTTGGCTGGTTGGCTGGTTGGTTAGTTGGTTAGTGCAGCGAAAGGAACGAAGGATTAGTCGGATGCAAATATTACCTCACCATTTTCTTTCCCCAGTTTTGTGAAATTAACATGTTGTGGAGGTCACAGTAACAGCTCCAGTGATCAGTTTGTGAACATTACCCACTACGTCCTGCACACCACATGACGGACTGTTTTAATCTAAAGAAGAACACGCAACTTATTAATATTTCAAACAAATAAAAATACAAGCAGAAGACAACGACGAAGCACATCTGTTAGTTGAAGTACGGGGTCGAGGGGAGGTTTCCGTCTGCACTTGTGACATCAGCTGTAGATAACAACCTGGATGTCATGTAATGTTCTGAAAACATGCTCTTTCTGATCAGTAGTATATTGACCACGATTTAAGGTGATTCATGTACGTTACAGAAGTGTGTTTTTACAATGACAAAGCATTCAGTCCCATTCACATTTACTGTTAAAACACACACTGTTCAAAGTATAAGCACTCGTAGGTTAGGCCTATCAACTTGTCTATTTATTTGGACATTTTCCATGGCGTAACTTTATTAGAAGATTTCGGGGACTGAGAAGTTCTCCGTCTTCAGATTGGAAAAGGGAGACTTTTATCGTAAGCTGCCTGGCCCTTAAGAAAGAGCCAGCGCTATCACTGGTCACATACCTGTAAGGGTTTTTGCAATGTACGCAGACTACGGAGAGTGTCCAAAATATCAGTGAAGTTTATTACAGCACTACGAGAGCTAACCCGTTTCGTAAGTTCTTCAAAACAAGTAAGGTTATGCCCCTATCCAACATCAGATGGCTGCTCGCCGTGATGGAGAATATAAGGCTTCATCCTGAGGCAGAAAATTAGCTTTTCAGTATTTCTTTACGCAGCTGAAAAGGATTTTGGAAGTGTGTATGGATAAACGAGAGCATAGTGAATTGTATGTGACGCGTGGCCTCGGACGTTGAACTCGGTATAACTGTAAGATGTATCTTAATATTGGAATATGGAATATTAATAGTGGAATATGGAATATTAAACAGAAAGTTACAGAACTAAATCGCTCACGAAGCCCCAAATCCAGTGTTTTCCAACCAGGCTTTTGCAGAACATCTTTAAGGGGTTTGCAAGAAATTATGGAAAAATATACACAAATTTTAAAATGTCAAGAAATATTCCACATGCCCCTCGAAATATAGCGGTAAATTTTTCCCGCAATTGGAAATACTGTAGCAATTTCAGTGTGTTACATACTGTTCCTTTGTTTTCTGTTCTTTAAAAGTTTTCATAGGTGGGGTTTCTTCCAGATATGAAAAATTATATTAGGGTTTCTTCAGGGGAATAACGTTGGGAAACACTGGCCTAATAACCTATTTCTACACGAATAAAATCAAAATAGGAATTCCAACATATAAATGATGTACTAGTTTTGTGGGATATGATGTGTACAATTCAGTAGACAAGTCATGTTACATACTTGTGTCCATCGGAAATATTACAGAATACATTTTTCCATCTACATATATACAATATATAATAAAATGTAGTTTATCTTCTCGTAGGGTGTGAGGAACAGGGTTCATTTTCACAACAAAGCCTTCGGTTCGTGCGGTTCTGATTCTAGCAGACGGCGGCTGCCCACTTTTACGAGCGTTCGCTGTAATTAGGCCTGTAATGGAAAGGTAGGCCCTAAGCTATGACTTCGTTATATAACAAAATTGTTTTTAAAGCAGACATGACAGAGAAGCATGCTTATTTATTAGGGACAGGTTCTTAAGTAAAAAAAGACAAATATTCTTCGAGCTCTCTTTAAAATGATTTTATTTTTTTATATTTTTCATATCGTGCATTGTCGATAGTGAAATCTCAACATTCAGTCCAACAAAATAAACTCTATTATTTTCAGATATTCTACATTACAATATTTTGTTAACCTTTCAAAGCTTAGCGGTAAGTTTACGTACCACCAAGTTTTAACATTAAAAAATTCTACGTGGTGCCCACATTGCGTTTATGTGTTTTGTACGAATCTCAGAACAAACAGCAACTTTTGCCTTATAAAACATTAAGAGACTGGTTTTTATAACCGAAGCGGAGAGTGTTTACAGTGTGGTACGCACTGAGTCCTTATATAAAGCAGATACGCTTCGTCTTTAAAGGGTTAATCAAGCCTGCGTGTTTCGAGCCCTCAAAATTGTTGATTTTATGTAACGTTTGTATCTTATGACCTTCAGGTTTAACGGTGCAATTTATACATAATTTTCCTGTACAAAATAAAACCAATTACATAGTAGGGTTAAAGTCTTTAATGAAGCGAATAAAATTTTAATACTTTGATTAATGAAATTGATTTTATCAGAAATAGCCTGTTTTAGTCTCTGACGGGCAATGTTTTAGAGTGGTTTTCCTGATGCGTTACTGCAACATCGAATGTTACATTTCGGAGGGAGAGAGTGTGAGTCATGTTTAAGTAGTCAGAAAATCGATGACAGAAAATGTGAAGGGGAAACACGGAGTGAATCGAATGTGCAACGTCGAACTTGCTAGCGGCGTGCAGAACATTGAGCCTTACTTTGCTGTGTCAAGAACACACACATAAATATGAAAATATTTTTCTCCCAAATCAATGTGTCTCTAAATATTATTTGTGACGTACGGATGAAAAATTAACTTGTGATCACATATAAAGCTAAAAGGAACACGACTTGATGTGTCCAAGAAGGATTTCAACTATATGAAACACTTGTTAAGACCTATGCGTACCATAAAGCCTACTTAAACAGTAGATGGATATGACGGAAGATGAATAAGTGTGGGTCGAGCCCTTACGGTCCCGATGCACGTAGGTCTTTTTTACCGGCCCTTTGTGCCCCCTTACTAGGCCCAAGTCATGACAGCCCTGTCCTTCTAAAGAAGTACCACATTGTTCCCAGACTCGGACCTCTAGTATGTAATTCATATAGACTATTAAACCATTATGTTTTAGACCCATATAATAATACGTAAAATGTTCCACATTCGTTTATTCATACGTTAGGTGCACCTAAATTTAACAAGGCTGAAGTAAACAGAAGCAGCTGCTGCGCTACTGATGATGAGGATAATGATGATCTCTCTGTATACAACAAACTTGTGTGAGTGTGCGGTAGAGTGATCATCACAACAGCGTTGTCCTTGTTACGAAAGAGGTTGAGTGAGAATGGGTTCTCTGATAGTTGTGTTCTGACGCCAAAGAAACTAAGTTTGATATAGTATTCAACTACGAGCTGAGGCTGAAGAAAGAGTAGAGCATCGAGTGTAGAATACAACATATGGCAGGCCGATAACAACAATACTACAGATAAAATTAACGCTTGATATGGCAGTACGTTATACGACGTTGTTTACAACTGGCTATCCTGACTGGTATCCTGTGTGTTCTCATTCAGTCTTCAGGTACAGCTTCAGAAGAGTACCTGAAACTGGACCACCAGCGCTTGTGCATTCCTTACAACACGCTGTATGGTTTGAGGTAGTGAAGACAACGTTAAATGACGTATAGCTATATAAAATAATTACTAATTCTAATATTGACAATTGGTTTTCTGCTCCTTTTATGATTTTGTATCGACTTGTATTTGGTGTTCAAGATATTCCTTTCTCTATGTTAATCTCCGATATTTTGTTAAAGGTCAGAATATGTAAGAAACTCATTTTTCATTTGTGCCACACACAGTCTTTCGCAGTTTCCAAAATCGCGCATTTCACTAGCAGATATCACTGCATCATATAACTGCAACGATGTGTGAATTCTCATTTCACTTCCAAGTTTACTACAAAATCTTGTACACATAATTGCAGAGTGTCTTTCATACCATGCGGGGCTGCTGCGGTGGCGCAGTTGGTTGAGGCACTGCGCTACAAACCGGCAGGTCGCGGGTTCTATTCCCGAGGGTGTCAGTGGGTTTTTTCATTGGCATAATCCTGTCGGTCGCACTATGGCTCTGGGGTCGACTCAGCCTCTAACAGAAATGAGTAAAGGCGGCCGGTGCGTATGGCTGACAACCTACCACCTTCATGTGCCGACTGTCTAGAAATCTTGGAGCCTCAACCTCCTTGAACCCTCTGGGCCTCTCCAGGCCTCTAATGGGAATGCTTTACCTTTTTGCCTCTCATAGCATGCAGCACTTAAATGAAGCTGACACACTGAAAAGACGCGCTTAATTTTGAACCGTTACTATGTCGGGTAGACCGGGGTACGATCGCGGGTAGAAATTAAACCCAGGAGCATGATTAGGCCTTACCTGTATACTTTCATTGCCACTGTCGCCGACGCCAGTGGCGGCACGGTCTAAGGTGTGGGTCTGCGGCCCCTCGATTGCTGTGATTGCGGGTTCGAATCCCGCCGGGGGTATGGATGTCTGTGTCTTGTGAGTGTTGAGTTTTGTTGTTGAGGTAGTGGTCTCTGCGACAGACAGATCCCTCGTCCAGAGGAGGCCTGCCGAGTGTGGTGTGTCTGAGTGTGATCGTGAAGCCTCGATAATGAGGACGCCCTAGCCCACTAGCGACTGTTGCACCATTAGAAAAAAAATCACCACTGGCAGAATAACACTGTTTGTGGTAAAATCCTGGTAAGTCATTCCAAAGACTGAATAAACCCGAGGAAGAAAGTACGAAAATGTTCTTAAAACTATATTTGAGAAAAGATGAGACATGGAAATTACAACTTCTCTGCAGTCTGAGGCCGTGTAAAGTGACCTGCTTTTCAGAGAAGCTTGTCTGCATTTACAGAGCAGCTGTAGTGTCTGGCCACTGTTTCATGTCACAGAAGACTGGAATCTTTATCAACACAGCTGATACGACCTCAAATTATACACAAACGGACATTCCCTCGTGACAGATTCATGTTGAAATTACTTGAGGCTTACATACAGCGTCAAGCTTTGTTACGTCTCCCTACCCTTTCACGTAGTAGAAGTAATTATTCTGGAGCTTTTGATGTCCAGTAATAAAGAAACATGAGACTGCGTACTCCTGCAAACCACATTTTTGTGTTGGCTATAGTCGAATACGGTGTTTCCCAAACTTCTTAGTTCGCGGGCCCCTTTGCGGCTTCGCAGAATAACCAAACATCTTCACATCCTTACTCACGTAAATAGAGTTTCCAGATCATAAGTATTCAAAATTAAAAATTTATATGTCAGAACTGATTTTAAATAGCTATGAATAAATAAAAGCAGCATATCTAACGACGCACTACATAACTGGACCTCGGTAAAAATGACTGTCCGTCGCTTCGTGGATGCAGGAAATTTCATAATTAGATATTCTAACGATTATACGAAATAAACATATCGCCAATTAAACAAGTTCCGCAATCATTTTTAACAAATCTTTATTCTCTTAATTAAAAAAGGAAGCAAATTTCAAAGTAACCGTTACAGAAATGTATCCACGGATCCCCTGGGAACTGATCGCTTATCCCTTTGGATCTGCGAAGCACACTTTTGGAACCACTGGTCTAATACATTCCGTCACTCTGCCCCTAGCTTTGAAGGTCTGGAATAAAACTGGTTCTCACAGCTGGTTCCAACAAACAAAACCAGCTCTGAGTCTGAAAATAAAAGAACGAAGTACACTATTGGGTATCAACATAATCGGAAGCGTACGTTCGCGCGTGGCCCTCTGTTTGCAAATTACAGCATTCGCACGTGCTTGTGCGACAGCTGCCTATTCAGACTATACAACTGATTATTTTTCCTCAGACCCTCCAAGTACCTAAAATAGACCACGGTTTTGATCTTATAACTGAATACAGCGCCGTCAGACAGTACAGCGTCTGGCTATCAACTCAGTGGACGGGATTCGATATGAATCACAGCGGACGACTGGAATTCTTTTCTTCATCCGAATGCCTTGAATCGCCAGATCTTTATTAAATATGTGACAATGGAGTACTTCTGCAGCAAATGAATGAAATAAGCGGGTGCCTGGTGTTTCGGTGCCGAAGGAGCATGTGTGGAATTTCATGCATCGACAGTCATTTATTCCTTCAAGGCACACGTACGCCTTACTGCAATATTACAGGCCCTCGTCAGAAGAAATCGAGTGATCTACTTCTTTAACCTTTTAAAGCCTAGCGGTAACTTTACGTACCACCAGGTTTAACATTAAAAAATTCTACGTGGTGCCCACATTGCGTTTATGTGTTTTGTACGGATCTCAGAACAAACAGCAACTTTTGCCTTATAAAATATTAAGAGATTGGTTTTTATAACCGAAGTGGGGAGTGTTTACAGCGCGGTACGCACTGAGTCCTTATATAAAACAGATAGGCTTCGTCTTTAAAGGGCTAAAGACAGGCACACAGTGTCAGTCAGAGCTGTGTTTGCGAAGATTCGAAATATGGAAACGATATTCCGGATACAAGTGTTTTAATCACGGGACTGTGATCTGTTAATTCGTTATATCCACTTCTTCAAGATCAAATCAAGTAGTGTGAGATCGGAAGGGTATGTGACACGTATGGGACAATGGAGAGGTGCATACAGAAATTTGGTGGGGAGACCTGAGGGAAATACGACCTAGAAGACCTAGGCATAGATGGGGGATAATATTAAAATGGATCTTCAAGACTCGGGATAGGGAGGTATGGACTCTATTTCTCTGGTTCAGAATAGGGACATTTGCTGGGCGCTTTTGAATGTGGTAATGAATCTTCGGGTTCCATAAAATGCTCTGAATTTCTTGACTAGTTGAGGACCTGTTAGACTCACACAAAGGACTCCGCCCCATTGAGTTAGTTACCAACTCATTCAATCCCAATATAAAATCTTTTGACTGTAGTCCTACACGTGCTTGGCTTTTACTTTTTGTGAATGGGAAGTCGTTTTAAAAGACGTTACTGCCCCACTCGAAGTGTCCTCTTTCTATAAAGGTTGAGTATTCTCTTACAGCAATCTCGTAACAATGAAAGGAAACGAAAGCAGACAATACAACACAACTCTCTTTAACCCTTTAAGGACTAAAGGTAATCTGTTTTATTTAAACACCCAGGTCGTACCACGCAGTAAACACCCCTCAGCTCAGTTATAAAAACCAGCCAGTTAATACTGTATAGGGCAAAAGTCACTGCTTGTACAGAGATACATACAAAACACATAAATGAACTCTGCGAACTGAAAGTGGAACTGTTGAATGTTAAACCTGACGGTTCGTATAGTAACTGTTAGGTTTCAGAAGGTTGATTATAGTCTCTTTAACGGAGCAACTGAGTTTAAAAGTAACGCTACTGACTTGTGTTACGAAAGTACTTTGTTCGTATCTCGGTCAGAACACCGGCGTTTTAATTTTGCTTTCTAAAACTTTCCTGCATCCGTTCAGGGGCGTGATGGAACTTCATCTAAAATTACGCCTCAGTGCTGCCTTCTAAATCCTACCCAGGTATGACGTATTGACAGTGTCGATAAATAAGTCATACATGGAGTGTCTTCCTTAATTCGGAAAATGTTGCCTTGAGAAAACATGTATAGGCCAGCAGTGTGTTGCCCTTACTCAACAGATAATGCGTGCGATTAGAATAGACGTTAGTAAATTTTTGTGATGCTTCAACAAAGGAAAACAGTTTAAAATCTCATACTTACCAAACGTACATCATACTTGATGATACTGACTGCAGAGGTAGGCCCGACTTTGCTAATTCTGATAAGTATGATGGTAAATGCTATAGAACTGGTCTAGTGTTAACTTCCTTCCTTTCATGCAAAAACAGCTCCTTAAAAAACAGGTCTCTATAAGATATTTTTGCATTTAATAAGCCGCGAGTTTGAATCCAGTCCAGTACAGCTGTTGTATTAGTGTTACACGTGTGTGATTTTGGTATATTCTTTGTAGTAAAGTTCTGCAGATGAACAGACCACGCACACTTGTCTAACAATCATTTGCACTTCATGGAAACTATCATTATTTTGAAGTCAGCCAGATATGCAGAGGAATTTACCTTTCAGCTTTTCTGAGAAAACGCGTTCTGTTTCTTGACATATTTGTTTTAAATGTGGTTTTATTTGGGACATTTACTTAGAAACAACAAACATAGACTCTTTCATTATATTCATATGACGTCTTAGTTATTTTTGTGCCCTGCAGAAATCAAGTGGGGAAACACAGAAATGAGGAAAAGTATTTCTGAGCGTATCTTACAGCTGAGTAGTAACAGTTCGCGCTTCCTTGGATACAGCAATGTCTTATATTAACAAAATATATATATTGCTTTGCTTCCACAGCTGATTAAATACGTCGCACCTTCTGCAAACAATAATTCCAATAATATATGTTCAAAAAACAATCCTCCGATGTGACATTCCACGTGAAGGTTATTCCTCTGCAGATTCAGGCATTCTGAAGTAACGAGCTGCCACTGCAAAACCAGATATAATATTTAGATTAGGCTTAATAATTGGGATGGAGTAAATAGTGCAATGTAGGTCTGTACACCTTCGGCGAGGAACAGCCGAAAAAATGTAATCTGCAGACTTGTTACAGGGCGTATCGTCTATCGCGTTCGTAAACACGACACTGCCAGGCGATGTCCCGGTGCAGGCTTTCCGTACGATATACCTGTCGTATTTAGGTATTGTCTGTAAGACTACAACAAAGACGGAGAAAGGAAGTTCCTCCAACAGTTGGTGTCTACAATCCAGTCTGCACGGCGTCATATGCCACTGACTGAAATAATCAGCACAGCTTTGAGAACCTCAAGTCTCAGAAGCCTGTTATAGGGCCAACTTGAATAAAGACAACAACGCTCTGTAACAACACAGCATATTTGTTTGTCGGATTCCTCAAGAAAATGCTGACGACACGGCGAGAGTGTCATGGGTCTCATGCAGACCGTGGGCCATGGGCTGAGTAACTGCGAAACACGCACAACGGTATGTCAGATGGGGTAATCTAACCACGGACGATGATTTCCGAAATTGGCCGAGTCGATCCAACGGAAGTTGCCGAGTGACGAGATTTCGGTCGCACCGGGATGGCGGGCGGGCGATCGGCACGAGCCACGAGCTGCTGGTGGCGTCTGCGGATGACAGTGGGGGCGAGGGGGAGGGGGGCGTAGAAAGGAGTGGGGTAGACTCTGCCAGGGTGTAGCTCTGCCGCGCATTGCTCCCGGGCTTAGTTGCAGCCGGGTACCAGTATTGAAGGGGTGGGGGAGTGGTGTTGGTGTGGTGTTCAGTGGTCTCCTGTCCGCCCCAGCAGTTATTTGCAGCAGTTTGCCAGCAGCACAACAGTTGTTATATAGGTATGCTTTCATTGCTGTGTCGGTGGAATCGCGAATCTTCGACACTGATGTGATTGTTTCTAGTCTTCAATCTTTCAAGATCTTTGGGAATGTTTTTTGTGTTTCCTTGAATCTAATACAACACATGCCAACTTCGAAGTGTGCCACAGCATTAATCAGTGACTTCATGTGCGTTCGAAGTGCTTTCATATTTTCATCACACGTTCAACAGATTCTGTTTTGGTAACCGACGAATATACAGAGGCGTTGGAAAAAGTTTATGCATAACAGTGCACTGTGTAGGACTCAAGATAAGAATTGTGGTCCATAGGATTCAACGAAACAGATTCAATCAGGTGTGTTAGTACAAACGGTATGTTAACAGAACTGAAATGCGTTAGATTGGCAGATAACATTAACAGGAGAAAGAAAAGCTTTGATTAATGTTAGTACACGTACTATTTTTTGTTTATATTGTTTGTAGATTCTCGGACCACAATATTCATAGGTCTAATACGCACGCAGTATTGTTCAAATACTAACTAACGTAGGGTATTTGTTCTGTGATGCCTCACTTAGAATTTCGGAGTCTTTTTTTTTCAGAAATGTTTATGTTTGTGGAAATGTGTTTTATACTCCTCTTTGGAGTTTTGAGGTTTTAACCAGGCATTTTGTAGAGGGGTTAGAGTGTTCTCTGATCACTTTGCGAGTTGAATACGGCTAATAACCAAACTAGTTTATTCCAGCGCATGGCTTATTCCGTCCCCATTTAACTCTTCAAGTTTACGCATCACAAACCGCGCGCGTGTGTGTGGTACGTAAGTTGTATTAACCCGAAGGCCCGGTTCACTCTGGGTAACGCCGACGGTCCGGGAAAATGTTCTTGTTTGTATTTAAATGCATCTATTCGTGATCGTATCGTGTCTTGAACGTGACTACTAGCGTGAACACTACTATTTGACCGGTTGTTGACTGGAAAGTGACTGTGAAAGTGGCGTAACTCACCAAGCCGAGGCCCAAAATTGCAACCGAAATCTTATGTCGCATGCTGATTTTTCTTAGTTAAGGGGGAGGATAAATGTATGCTTGAGGAAAAATAATGCAGTTAAAATTTCTGTAGGAATTCAAAATTAGCTATACTATGTTTAATTTTATTGGAAGCTCAAGGCATTCCATACACGGGCCTGTTCTTTTGCAAACGGATTCTTGTATCAGCAGATGGTGACCAGGCTCGCAGCAGCTGCAGGCAGTCGCACTACTGCTTATTGAATACACCTCTCCCTATCTCCCCCACTCCAATTGAAAGAGAAGACACAATCGCACGTTAACCTGTATTAATATTATCAAACATTGTCAGCCCACGTGTGCATTAAAAGAAGTTGGAAGTCACATTAGCTGAAATGTGACTGTGTGAAAAGTATTAAAATTAACGTAGTTTGGAAAGCTGGGATAAGTCCATCCACTTTAGGATTTTTAAAAAAATCTCGACTTTCTGACTATTTGTTGTACCCAAGTGCAAACCGATTTGCGCATATTTACGTAAGAGAGCATGCTTGTTTTATTTAGGCCTACGCCTCTCAGTGTCACCACCGGACCAAGCGTTTTTGGCGCCTTTGTGTGTAGAAATATTAATTGTACAGCCTTACGTCTAATCAGTTTTTTAATGGCTCCAATAAAAAGTGTGATACATGTAAGTGTGTACGTAAGCTTACCTTGAACTAATAACGATGGCTAGTAGACTTGTTTCTAGATCGATAGGAATTTGAAATCGATTTCGTACCTCTTCGATTCTGTGTAGTTACCGACGCGAGTGATAATATAACCAATTTTTGTGCAAGCAGAATTAAAAATTAACGAATTAAATATCCGCCACACAAACTGATTGTTCCATTTGGCAGAAATACACTTGTCCAAGTTCCATTTTTAAGGTGTTTCTTCACAAATCACGTGAGTTTACTGATTTTAATCACAACCAGCAACAATTATATGAATCTATTAGATACCAGGGTTAATAGCATGCAAAGAGAATGAGTCATTTTTCCCCATAATGTTATCTAAATTCACAATTGTGGAGCTGTACAGAACTGCATGTAGGGATGTTATTTGCTCTAACTACAATGTATTATTAAAATGTTCATATTTGTCCCCTTTGGGACTGCTGCATCCATTCTAAAGGCGGATCTTCACCCTTTAAAGCAAGAAGTTTACAAACGTACATGTTACATATTCCTAAATGCAGAGTGGGGATATCACAATACCATCTCTGTGTCTAGATTGTGACTAAACACACCTCTACGAAAAATTAAGTTAAGTTGTAATAATTTCAGTTACCATCTACGTATGTTTACTTGCATGTATTCCAGTGTAATTCTGCTCCATGAACGTAGACTTTAATTTCACTTCTGCATGTCATGTAGCCTGTTCCGAGCTGTTAGTTAATGCATTGTGGTTAAAATATTTATTTTTATCTGGACGAACGTAATGTATGAATAATACAGCTGTTTTTCATTTTACATTTTGTGGTGAGGATGTGGTGTTTGTTTAAGATTCCTTTAGCCGGAATCGCTAACACATGCCAGAAGTGTCTATAATAATCTGCAGAGACGTGGGATTAGGCATATTTCATGTGTTGTTTACAATTTTGGTTTGTTATGACAAGAAATGTTATAGACAGCGTGGAACTCAAATTGGCCGGATTAGAAAGGTCTGTTATAGTCCTTGTTTTGCTGTTCGAATCGTTCCATATAAACATCAACATCTGTAGTGCCACGACTGATTCTATGCTGTGAGAAAAGAAACACTTGACACAACCGAAATGGGGTCCTTCCTAACAAAGGCTAACTAACTAACTAATTAACTAACTAACTAACTCCATGGAGCAGAGGTCTTCTTGAGAAGCTAACAGTTTCTCAGCTAGTCAAGAAATTCCCTGCATTTTGTGGAACCCGGAGGTTCATTACTGCATTCACAAAAGCCCGCCACCTGTCCCTATCCTGAGCCAGCTCAATCCAGTCCATGCCTCATCCCACGTCTTGAAGATCCTATCGTCCTATCTACGCCTGGGTCTCCCAAGTGGTCGCCTTCCATCAGGTCTCCCCACCAAACAAAGAATGCGCATGATATAGTGCCTTTGGTTGAATACATGTTACTAAGAGTGTCATTACTGGAATTCTAACCTTGTGTGATTGCAGTCAGTTCCTAATGCCAGACTTTAATAACCACTAGCACCAGTTGGATAATTTTCGTTTTTATACAGTAACTTACGCATGGCCGAGCGGTCTAAAGCCTGGACCTGAGGCCGCTAGCGTGCTGGGATTGCGGGTTCGAATCCCGCCGGTGGGTATTGATGTCTGTGTTTTGTGAGTGTTGTGTGTTGACAGGTAGAGGTCTCTGCATCGGGCTGATCACTTGTCCAGAGGAGTCCTACCTGATGTCATGTGCCTGAGTGTGATCACGAAACCTGGAAAATGAGGAAGCATAAGCCCACTAAAGTTGTCGATCCATGACAAAAGAAACTTATGCGTGTTAGAGTAACTTCGCTGTGCTAACATCAGTAAAGAAACCCCCTAAATAGGATATATGGCCGTCTGCGTACAGTATAAAATAATTCAGAACGTGGGCAGACTGAGAAGGGTGTTTATACGCTGTACACCTGCGAACAGTTGTAGGAGCATAGGGCCACTTTGCTTGTCGATTTCTCCCTCTGTCCTGGTTATTGGGACCAGTTTTTGGAGCCGATCTGGAGGAAAGAGACAGAAAGATACAACAAACTCTGGCGGGAAAATAAATCTCAACAGGGCGGTATGTTATCGATCTAGGCGGAGACCGGAGGCTTGTGGGAGGAGCTTCGTACTAACGTCCACAGCCTGTTAATAGAGCCTGCGTGTATGCGTGCTAGAGCCCTACTGCGTACAAGAATTGCGTACGCCGTAATTTACCACGGCCGAACAACACGCGGCTTCATTCAGAAATATTTCCTTTTGGGCCTCCCCATGAACCCATTTACGTGGTACCGCAACTTAATTATTGTGGTGTATCGTATGATGTATATCTATTAAACAACGAGACTGGTCAAAAAAGGACTGTATTAATGAAGTTATTGTGTCTACATGTTAACACCTTTCAAGCAATTTCTGACACCACACAGCTACATAACAGCCTTCTTGTCCTCGAAGCATTCTATGAAGTCATTCACAAACTCCACGTTCTGCCCGCGCAGTGTATTTGTGTGTTTTGATACGGCTCTCAGAACAAACAGCGATTAATTCCTATACAGAATTAACTGACTGGTTTTTGTGACTCAGACCTTGTGTTTATTGCGCGGTACGAACTGAATCTTTAAGTGTAACTGAGGTGGCTCTTAGTAATCAATTTGCTTTTTCTTTGCCTGTATCATTGTACCAATGCCCCACATTCATCTTCATTCCTTCTTCCGGAAGGACAAAAGCGACGCCTGTGAACTTTCCAAAACACAAATCCCGGAAATCGGAAAGCACTGGATATAGAAGAAATTTTACTTGGTCTCTAAAAAACGAACACAACCGCACTGTCATTGCAAAGGGTGCCCCAAAACTCATAGACCTTATTATTTCATTTACAGGTTCATATCGTTATGAGCCCCAGGTGGGGCTTGATAACAAGGCAGAGTGCCTGACGTCAATTGCAGCGTGACATTCACTTTAACCTTGACTTACTCTTTAAAAGGTTAAGGAGTTGCATGTTTTGTCGTGGTCACCCTTCGTTTAAGTTCATAATAAAGTGTCTACCTAAAATCGACCCTGCGTACAAATTCTGTGAAACGCTAGTGGATTTGGATTTTTGTAATGACAGACTCAAAAATTTTATTAAATTACGATATGGATTTTGTGATGACGGTTCGAATCTCGCCCAGGTCCTTGACTAATACTGGCTGAGGGTTTTGTAATTTTATTTCAGTTCTTGCAGAGAAATGCCAGGACGGGCCTAGTGACTAAGACTGGGGCACGACTGCTTTTTTCAACATTTACCCGACTTACTTTCACGAGTCAACGTGGCGCTCGACCCTGCATTTAGCCAACATTCCGGACTGCTAATAGCTTCGTTAAATAAACCATACGCTGCAAATCTCCTGATTGCATGTGAACGTTGATGGTGTAGTAAAGAGGTGAACAGGTGACTGTATTAGCAGGATGCAGGGTCTTCTGTCGTAGAGTAGTCGGTATGAAGGCTTTTAGTTTTTCAGCAGTTTTCATTTTGTGTCTGTCGGTTACATTTAGTGGATCTTAACCTTTTAACCTTTTAAAGCCTAGCGGTAACTTTACGTACGACCAGGTTTAACATTAAAAAATTCTACGTGGTGCCCACATTGCGTTTATGTGTTTTGTACGGATCTCAGAACAAACAGCAACTTTTGCCTTATAGAACATTAAGAGACTGGTTTTTATAACCGAAGTGGAGAGTGTTTACAGCGCGGTACGCACTGAGTCCTTATATAAAACAGATACGCTTCGTCTTTAAAGGGTTAAGGCCCAGTGGTACACACATGTACCGCCATGTTGAACATTAATAAAGTGCTAATTTCTCCGCCACTATGTACTTACGTTTCATAAGACTGTTACAACAAACAGCGATTACTTCCCTGCACTGCATTAACAGAACGGTCTTTGTAGGAATAATGCAGTCTGTTCTCTGTGAGGTAGCAACTGAATTTTTTAATTTAGTTTTATAAGTCATCGCGTTATCACTGCGGATGTTACTGAAATGATGGTCTTCTATGTTTTCGACATTGTGTAGCGCAATTTGTTTATTCTGACATTTCGGAGAAAAACGCTGTCTTCATTTTCATGGTAACTGAGTTTGGTTCAGGTGGATACTGGGGTTTAAATTAATTTTAATCTAAAGATGTAATGCATCTGATCACAATAGTTAGGAATGAGACACACATTGACATGTTGGGTCTTTTCGTATTTCTTGTTGACTCTCCCTTTTAATGGGGAAGATAATTGACTGTTAAGTACATGCCTATGTGCATTACCTGCGCCGTGGGTGCGTCGGAACGGCAGGTACTGTGCAGGGATGTGACTCTGACGGTCACACATAATTATCAGTTCGACGGGGTTCGATGTGCAAGTTCCCAGTTACAGTCCCGGAGATGGTAGCAACAACAACAACAACAACAACAACAACAACAACAACTACTACTACTACTACTACTACTACTACTACTAGTTATAGTAGTAGGAGTAGTAGTAGAATAAATTAAGACATTGATTTGAAATTGACGTCCATTCGAGTCGAAACACTTATGTTAAATTATGCCACAACCTCTAGTTCCAAATCCTTGACAATTATTCACTCCCTTGCGGTAACTCGAAGGCATACGGTTTTGAGTTACTGGCAGCTTAGTCAAGTGAACTGTAAAAGAAACACAAATAAATCAATATGCATCTGTTAGATGTCGGAAGGTCAGCTAAGAATTTAGATAATTGTCATCTTCCCTGTAGCGCATGCAGTTCAAAAGCGACATATTTATGACTATACTCAGAGAAGCGCGAGGCATAATCTATGATTCCGTACTTTTAACGAGCCCCATTTTCCATCAAGATTTCTTTAGGTGGATGATTTGATGCGATGACTTAACTGCACGCCGAGAGACGCCAGGCCTCATCTGTCACTGCTATGGCTGTTGTCTCGTTTAGATAAATGACTTTCTACTGTCATATTGCTATCACGCTCATCTTTTATGAGGGAGTGGATTGAACTAAACTGGCATAGGAGATATGTCAGTGGCAGGGCCTTGTGAACACGGTAAACAACCCTGCTTAGCACAAGGAGCTAGTAATTTTTCGATAATTTCAGAGACTAGTAGCGGATCAAGTAGGTATTTGTTAACACATCTATAATTTTGCAGCAGTTTCCATCACTTAACAAGATGTAAGTACATAGAGGAAGTGTACTGAGCTAGCAGATTTGTGATTCTTCAGCACAGCATGAAGTATGCTGTTGTTATCGAGCAGGTGTCTGATAGATTTCCTTTATTATTGTAGGTTTGGAAGAGTGTTGCCAGATAAAATGATGCAAAACGGCATGGACACTGTGCCACAGCAGAATGGCACTATGCACACCAACTCGTCAACCTCATCTTCTTCAAATTCACACAATTCCTCGTCACAAACAAATGCCGGAGGCCAGCAAGAGGAAAGTAAGACAAATCTCATTGTTAATTACCTTCCTCAGACGATGACCCAGGAGGAAATTCGGTCCCTCTTCTCTTCCATCGGCGAGGTAGAAAGCTGTAAGCTCATCAGAGACAAAGTTACAGGTAAGCTGAAGACTGTTGATAAAATTCATTGGGCCTGTAGTCTCAGCCATATTTTGTAAAATGCTGAACAATCTCTATAATCATTGAGTTAAGATTTTAAATGACATATTGTGATAATCAATTGGGTGTTTATGGATGTTCATTTCAGAAGACTTGAAAAGAATAATAATGGCAATTTTGCTGGTCTTGTTTTCTGTAGGGATGGGCTTCAATTCTATCCATAAAATATTCAGTTGACATTGTTTTACTTTTCGCGATGGTGTTATCTTTTCTTGTTACATTCTAAAGCAAGTTCAATTTTCGATTTGTTTTTAGACACCGACTCAGAGCCGTGCTCCAGTATTCTTGGTCGTGAGTACAGTTTATATATTATGATATCGATATTAAATTTAAATTTCGAAATAATATCGATATTGTTATTTTTGAACTTCTAAAACTTGCCCATCCCTACAATTAACAATTTTCTGAACATAAAACAAATTTAAATTTAATTAACTTAACCTCTCAATCTCTCTAAATACTAACAACACCTTCTGTAACGCATTTTTGGTACTGTCACTTCACACGTCGTATTTCCTTTGCTTGCGGCATTGTGGATGCTGGTGTTGGTTTGTTGTTCACTTCGTGATTGGAAACAGAAGCTTTTGTTACCATTAGGTTGATATCTTTATTTGTGGCGTGATGAGTTATAAGTCTCCATGGTGACCGTCGGGTTAACTGCACGTACCATGCCTTGATTTGAGTCACGCTATATCGGATTTATGACATAGTACTGTCCATATTGATTTAACAGGAGGACACATGGATTTTACACATTAAAAGAATTCTTGAAGCGATATTAGGAATTAGTTGCCTTGTGGATCTCATTCGTGTGCTAGTTTTACCTAATTCAAATCAAATACGTACTTCGTGACATGAGAAAAATACGAACTGTTTCACTCAGCTTCTGTTTTAGTTGGGGAATTAATTATTGGTTATTCTGTGTTTTGGATGTCTAGAAGATTCGATAATACGGAAAATCTTGAATCAAAAAAAAATTCACTTGTAAAAGACCATGTCACTTCCGCAGTAATTAACGGCCTTGTGTTATTCAACAAACGGAACAAAATAGGTGACGTAGTGCTAAAAGCAAAAAAACGTAAAATTTTGGCTTTTTTCGCCACGTTCCCTTTGTTTACTTTGATAAAAATGTCCGTAAAGAGTTTTCCTGAACCAGCGTTACACACTGTCCATTTTAGATGTGAATGTGTAAACACAGCAACAACCCGTTTGTGATTGTACGGATTGGTTGCTTCTTTTTTTTTTTTCTTTCATTGTGTGCATGCACCTTGTTCTAAGCTTCTGGCTTGAAATTAATCCTTATTAGAAATAGGCAATTCATGCCACTTTATGCTTGTCAGAATTCAAGTCACATTCATGGGCTGTACTTCGTTATCAGTAGATGAATCCACTAGGTCTACATGCATATAAAGTCAGATTCATGTTCCACGGAAACAAATCCAGTAGCCAAGAGAGGTTATCCTGTTTAGTTTAGAAGTTAAGCCATTCCTATGCAGGTATGGACAGACATCTAGAGCTCCAGAAGACTGAGGCTCCGAGATTTCTATACAATCGGCACATGAAGGTGGTAAGTTTGTCAGCCCTCCGCACCGGCCGCCTTTACCCTCAGGAGATATTCCTGGTACTCAGTTCTGTTACAGGCTGAGTCGACTCCGTTTACAAGTATAGGGGTTTTATTTCGAGGGGACAGATATTTGTTTAAAGAGACATGGATTAAAGAAGTGTTTATTTTGGTGTATATTCAAAATTTAAATTAGCTTTTTATGCAAAATAAGTTCTCAAGACTTTTTATAGACTTAAGACCCTTTCGCACCAAGAAAATTGTTCCATGTTATTTGATGCTGTAACTGCGTTCAATTGTATTGTGCTGGAATTTACAGTAAATATTGCAGTAATATTGACGGCCAGTCTTATAGATATTAAATGCAGAGGTGTAAATACAGGTGTAATTTTGATTCATGTCCTTTCATGTAGGTTACCTATTAAATACAATTTTCCTGCGTAACTGTAAACTGTCTTCTTATAACTTAATATTCTGCAGATGAGATACTAATCGTGTGTATTGTGAATGTTCGCATGATATTTTATCGCTTTCTTGCATGCTACCTAGTCTCGACGTTAATGCAGCTACACGTGGATTGTACCTGTTTTACCTCAGAAGCCGATCTCTTTTTGTTCAGTAATCCGTATGTAGTACGGACGTTGCGAAACTCAATTTAAACCGATAGTATCAAGCCTATATAACTTGGCACGAAACGCAACACAACTACAACAGAAGTTATATCTTACATTCTGTATTTCGTTTCCTATAAAGATGACTTTTTTTTTTGTCTTTCTTGCATACGACTGTCGAAAGCCATTACGTATTGAAATTTTAAGCCTTAATATAGTTCCTTAAACACGCTCGCCGCTTTACGAATTATTGCAATGGTTGTCGAAACCTTTAAACAGCGATGCGTACATCACTGAATAGCAATAATAGGACTGGAAAATACGTACAGATTTGGAAGTACGCGATGCATTAGATAGTATTATAGCACATACAGAAGGTTCAGTGGGCTAAGCTGCTTGCTTAATCCTTTAAACACGAAACGTAATCTGTTTTATATAAAGACTCTGTGCGTACCGCACAGTAAACGCTTTCAACCTCGGTTATGGTTATAAAAAACGAATGAGTTGCTGATGTTTACGGCAAAAATTGCGGTTTGTTCCGAGATATGTACAGAATACATAAACGCGATTTGAGCACTATGGAGAATTATTGAATGTTGAAGCTGGTGGTACGTAAAGTTACCGCTAGGCTTTAAACGGTTAATCCTTAAAATCTGTGTTCACGTATTAGGTATAAATTTTAATCGCAACATTATTTTGATGTTATTATTGGGGTATTAGGAATTTAAAGTAATAATTTACGGGTAGCTGTAAAAAGCATTATATCTGTGGAGTCACTTAACGAAAATCTTCGACCTTTGTAATTCTTGATGTTTCAGCATCTTGAATTCGGTGTTTGAGAGATACCTTCAAACAACATCAAGGGTAGGTAAAAAAAGAAAGAAAATAAAAAAGACATCAAAGAAACGCCCTTACACAGACGTATGTTTGTTGCTAGTTGGTATGGAGTTATTTTACGCTGATGCATTTAACTGAGCTCGGTTATCAACCCCCCAGTCGGTTAACAACACCTGGTTTACCGCTTCGCTGGATGAATACTCGGAAGTGAAAGGGCAGGTGGTACACAGTTCTGGAGGGGGAGTTTGCGTTCGTTAATCGTTACGTACTTTTAAATTCGGGTGTGTTCAGTATCCTTGTGCCATCTGAAACTATAAGACACGCATTATGATTTAAGATGAAAAGTGCACTGAAAATGCCTGGTCTTTTACTTCGTGTCATGCTTCGAAGTATTCACGTAATGACGAACCGTTAAAGTTGCGTCGAGAGAAATATTTTAGATATTTTACACTTTCTAAAGCCGAAAATTCCACAGCTCCATTTTCCTTTCATCTAAAGACCGGGACAGATAAGGTCTCCGAAAAGATGTGGATCATTTTGTCTCAGAAAATGGAAAGTATCTGAAATTTCAGTCACGACTGCCACCACTGTCAGAATCCTTTGAACTTGAACTGTGGTGATATATTTTCGCTTCCCTGTGCAATACAAACAAGATGTCCTGTCTGCACATCCGCAGCCATTTATCCAATTACTAGGTTCTGTCGTGCTCTGAAGGTGAAAAAAACGGCTGCTTTGTTTGAGACGGCTTTTTAAGTTTGACTTCACATACATTACAGTCAAAATAATCATCAAAGTAACAGAACGCTGTGTTTTCTTATGGCTCCTTTTCTCCGAATAGCCAAGGTTTTTGACATTCGGTGTGAAGACAATAAAATTATGGGTAATTTTGTGTCTGTGGGGGTGTTGAATTACGAAATTGATTGGTGGTGCCAGGTGTTACCATAGAGGGGCACTGTGATCACGTGTGCCAATTGAATGTCTTAGTCACTTGCAGACTCGTCACCGGTGCCAGTCGAATGTCTTAGTCCCTTGCAAACTAGTCACTATTGCCAGTCAGTAACTCAGTAGCGAACTCTGTCAACTATTGCCATTGGTTTTTACTTCCTTGCATTGTGTGCTTAAATATGCACAATATTTTCCTATCATTTGCTGTAATTTTACCTATAGTTTCAGAAGAAATAAGAGATGTTGAATAAAACTTTGTAGTTCAGCGCGTCTTTTAAGTAGAAATGACGAGTGAAATGTGCCAGAATGTTACAGTCTATTTAAAGATGTTCAACCCTATACAGTAAGCGCTCACTCTAGTGCAAAGTAGGCCTTTTCTCTCGCAAACTCGAGCTACAGTCGTACTGAAAGCTCCATAGGAAATGAACAAGTTAGGCATCGTGTAATATTCGGTTTAGAAGACGAATAGGACGTTAAATATTTAAAGCGAAAAAGAGCACGTAACTGGAGGGCCTCCATTATGAAAATAAAAATCGCATTGGTACTAGACAGACGTTTTCGGGTTCTGGTGAGTCTCATTTTAAAATACTGTACTTGATATTGTGTCATGTTGGTGATCACGCTCAGACCCGCAGTTACAGAGGAGATATCGTCTTTTTACAGTCCAAGCAGTTTTATTAGTGTCAGCTAATATTTATAGTAGGCTGTCTGCAGTATTTTCATTAACATTTTCTAACTTTTCTTCTCGGCGTCAGTCGTCAAGGCATGGCGCGTTCTCGGGTTGTGGATGGAGGAGACGGCCTCCAAATATTGACGGCAGCTATGAACATGTTGACTAAAGAGTCACAGACAGCAAACAAGGGGTGATCCTCCAGCTTGGGAGTCAGGCGAGGGGTTAATGACTCCTCACCACGAAAAATTAACATGTTACCTAATGCTTTCTGTCTCGGACTTCGACAAGTGAAAATTGAACCTCATGATTTGCGATCCTTATCAAATATTATTGGGATGTCGAAGTCAAGGAGGAAGGGGTAGGCGGGACATATGGCCCGTACTGAGGGGAGAAAAGAGGTGCACAAAGCTCTCGCTTGGAAAACCTGAGGGAGGGAGACAACTTGGAAGACCTATGCGTGGATGGTAGGATAATATTGCAATACATCTTACTGAAATTGGATAGGAAGAGCCTTGACTGGATTGATCCGGCTCTGGACATGGACATGTAGCGGGCTGTTGTGTAAACGGTAATAAAACTTCGGGTTCGAAAACTGCAGGGTATTTCTTGACTAGATGAGGAACTTGATTTATCTTCTCAAGAATGACTCTGCTCCGTTTAGTTGGTTACGCTCCTGAAAGTTCTAATGGAAGATTCTGTCACGCAGGATTGGTGTGTGCGCTTATTCACAGAGTTGCTAACGCTTTATTAAAACTGCAGAAATTTCTGTGTCATCAGCGACTATTTGTAATGGTAGACACAATGGAATAAAATGGTTGAAAATAAATTCTGAAATCCCAAGCGAAGTTTGGACGCGGCTTCAACAAAACAGTTGGTTATGTGAAGTCTGCCGGGCATATTTCATTTTAAGCTCGAGGAGTGAGTGACACATTTCGCCATTTTGTACATGCTGGAGTTTGTTCAGGCAGCAATATCTCCCGTCATTTCCTTGGAAACTACAAGTGAGTTTGTCCTAATCTCCATCCCGGGCGGAAACACCGTACCATAGATGACACGTAAATTACATGCGGCAGTAAATCGCAACACAACATTTCAATTTGTTGGTCGAGAATATTAGTAACTGGCGGTCACTGTTACATACTTTTAATTCCAAAGTGAAAGCTGGATTAATCTTCCTCGCCTCATCGGGTTTAATTTGGTAGTGTTGCGTTTTGAAAATAAAAAGTAAATTGTGAGGAAACGTGTTTGCTGTAACGGCTAGGGAAATACCACTTTACCATTTGTCACATAAAAAAGTCGCCACTGATTGCAGTGTATCTGACTTGACTCACAGCCAAGTCCCTCATTTAAAACTCACATATTAAAACCTAGAATATTTTCACACCTCACGTAGTTTTGCTTGGCTAATTCACGTTCTAATAAAATGTCAAGGAAATTGTTATATTTCTCTCCAAAATAATACCAAGTTTCACTTAACAGCCATACACTCGTACCTGACATAGAAGACAGACACCAGTGTGTACACCATGCCTCATTATTTACAGTTTATTTACTGAATACTGTTATGACGTGCATACATTCGAAAGGTAACGTCAATAATAGGGAATGCATGATACCAGTAATGAAACGGCAGGCAGGCAGCAAAACGTTTTGTGGACTCTCACTAAACAAGTGATATAGCCCTACACACACATGCATACACACACACACAGCTTCCAAATCCATTACAGTTCATCATTGAACAGAAAAGCTACCACTCGACTTTATGTACGTCTGTACTAATGGCAGCATTCTGAAGTGAATTATGAAAATACGGGTATTTCAATTGAAACCGACCCCGACAGTTGAAGATGGGACCGATAGGATGTACCGAAACGTCGGTAACTATTAACCCTTTAAAGACGAAGCGTATCTGTTTTATATAAGGATTCAGTGCGTACCGCGCTGTAAACACTCTCCACTTTGGTTACAAAAACCAATCTCTTAATGTTTTATAAGGCAAAAGTTGCTGTTTGTTCTGAGATCCGTACAAAACATATAAACGCAATGTGGGCACCACGTAGAATTTTTTAATGTTAAACCTGGTGGTATGTAAATTTACCGCTAGGCTTTAAAAGGTTAATAGACGCTGTGTAACACCCCAGAAGGGCGAAGATCTGAAGGCTAATCGTGAAAATTATTCTTCGCAGAGAGGCAAACAGGGCCGAATATTAAACTGTGCACTAATTCGAACAATGTCACCAGTCTTACAGGGCTTTATACTGTGCTAAACGTGTGCAGGAGTAACTTTACCGGAGCGTGTTTCTCGTCATGCTATGCACAGCACCCTAGGGACGAGTTTAAATAGTGTAACTTGTGTGTTACCGAGACCACATGTTCGGACACGCACGTGGCTGCGATGGGACTCTGAAAGCTGGTTCTTCCCGGAAATACTGCATTTGTGGCAGAGTTGCAGCGAACGGCTGTGTCCTGCTGCTAGGAGGAAGTGACGCACTTTGCAGCTGGAATCCTAAGCGGGTTAAGCCATTTCATCTGCCCAACGGATATATTTCAGCTTGTACACAAAAAAGATAATTTAATTAATTCTTGTTAAATTAAAGATCAAGGTGACTTTGAGATGTTGTACGGACGATGTACCTTCCTAACTGAGCTCCACAACACTGTACTTCTCTGCAGTCGCCACGGCTGGCCCCCTGACAGTCTCGTCTGGGAAGGGCAAGGCAGCTTTACACCAGTTCAAAAAACTCCCTTGTGGTTACACTCATGGTTTCAGTCACTGTACACTCTGAAACGGTTAGAAAGCCCTTGATGATAAGTGCACAGTGTTTCTCCTCTCCATATGCTCGTAACAAATCATATGGTCGCTACAAGAAAGCAGGTCGTGTTTTAACTGTGGGGGTAGTAGCCTGAAATATTTTTGGAAATGCAGCAGCCGAAGTAGGTACGTAATAAATGTCGGCTGTAATATTTATGATAAGTTTATAAGTTTAAATTATTAATGAACCGTCAACTGAAATTATTTGTGTTGATAATACTGGAGAAAAACACAGGTTGTTTGCGTCGATTCTATTGCGTTTTTTTTTAGGCACGTGCAAGTCCTTGATAATGACTGTGGTGTGAGGTGAACTTATCCCACTTTCACACAAAAGAGGCACGCATTATCAACTGTAGAACGTTTCCTTGACATAGGCTTATAGATTTACGGGGCATTCGTCCAGTCAGCCTGCAGATAAATGAGTTATCCTTTCCACGTGTGCCTGCTTTAACATGCTACAGTTTCGAAGCACATGTTAGGTGTCCTTGTGTTATTATTTTCTACAAAATTATGATCAGGGCTGTGGAGTCGGTACACAAAAGCTCCGACTCCTCGATTTTTAAAACTTCCGACTCCGATTCCTCGATTTTTAAAATTCCGACTCCGACTCCTTCATAAAAGCTCAATGTGTATTAATAACGGTAAATCTATAAGACATTTCATCGCCACCACGTGAATCATCAGGCTACGTTTTTGACTTATAACTTATATTTAAGTATAAGTCTAAAGGTTACTGGAGCTATCAGGGCTCTGGATTTGGAGTATCTAGTTAAGATTTTAGACTGAGGTCGCGGAGTCGGAGTCGGTAAAAATGTACTGACTCCGACTCCACCTAAAAATTCCTTCTGACTCCGACTCCACCTAAAATTCCTTCCGACTCCGACTCCACCTAAAATTCCTTCCGACTCCGACTCCACCTAAAATTCCTTCCGACTCCGACTCCACCTAAAATTCCTTCCGACTCCGACTCCACAGTTTAACATGTCTGCACGCATAAAATTCCAGCGCTGTTTTGCTGCAGTTTTTTTTACATTTTTAAGAAATATATTACATAAAATATGGTTAGTTTATTGAACTAAGGAAACATGTGTCAAATTTTGATGTTACTGTTTAATCAAAACCATAAAAAATATTTGTAATTTTATCTACACCTTAATGGGTTTGGTAAGTTAATATTACTAAAGTCTGCAACACTGTTTCCTGTTACAGGGCGTTACTGTTTTTATGATCATGTGTGTGCTGACGACAACTGTTTTCCCCAGGACCAAAGAACCTGTCCTCTTACAGTTTAACACAGTTTAACGAAATCCATATTACTTTTCCAAGCCACGACCAGACACTCGCGTCCACAGCGATCGCGATACTTGCGTATAAAGTAGTTTTGATGTTGTCTACACTGTTGTGTAACTTTCATGTTTATTGAGTAGCCCTAAAAGTGTCGGTATTTACACAGTCTACCCCGTGTAACTACGTTAAGAGACACGGGGCGCCTATTCTCGGTCGCTTTGCTAGTGATCCTTTTAGGATTATCAACGTTTTGTTTAGTAGAATTTAGTTTACGTCTTTGAACCTATAGTCGCAATTTTCTAAACATTTCGTCTCTTTCACTGGTATCACTTGCAGCTGGATTTGTGTCTAAAGACCAGGCTTACTAACAGCCGTCTCAGAATTAAGACCAGGTCGATCTGTACTGCGGTTTGCTTTTCGGAGTTCTCTGTACTTTACATTACTGTTTACTGCTGCTTCTCTATTCTGTGGAACCAGTAGCAACTGGTCTTTTTACACAAAGTACTAATCATTCAGTACTGTGTTGCTACTTTCAGCTATTTTAGAAGACACTTTGGCCACAAGTTAAAATAAGCAAATCAATTTGTATCTTCTTCTTACGGCGAAAGCTAGAATCAGAGTAGTATATAAGAGTGCTCAGTGGAAGAAAGCATAATAAATCGTGTTTACAAATCTAGTTCATTTGTTCCATTGTTTTTGAAAAGTAGATTTGTAAGTCAATTTTTGGTAGACAGGAAACAAGTAACTTCGAAATGGTAAAGTTTGTTGCCCGTAAGAAAAAAATACTAAGACAACATTCTAAATGGTGTATTCCGTAATGTAAGCGTAAAGGTAAAGGTAATGCAGTCCCTGTACAGGTCTGGACTGGCCATTAGGCTTCCAGGAGATTGAGCTCCCAGATTTCTAGACAATCGGCACGTGAAGGTGGTAACGTTATCAGCCCTAGGCACCGGCTGCCTTTACCCCCAGCTACTCATACATGTTAGAGGCTGAGTCGACTCCAGGAATTCCTTACTGTTGCACAAAAAAATTACGAATCATGCGTGTGGTCTGTTTACAAAATTATATTAACAATTTGTATCTCCATAAAGAAAAAGTTTATAACTGTAAGGGAAGTGAAATACGACGTAGTATTAGTACTTTAAAATATGGCCGAAAGCAGACAGGGACAATGTTGAGTAAAATTTGTCCATGTCAAATTAATATATATGATCCGACAGACAGAGAGAGACGGGCGGGCAAAGAGACAGACGTAACTTCCACATAAGGCGTTTTTTCTTAACTTTGTACAGACTGCATGAGAGTATAGCATATAAATGCAGATACAGAAATTACGTTGTGTGTATGTAGTGTACCCGCGGTAGCGTAGTCTGTACAGCTGTAAGGTCTGGAGTTCGAATCCTGTTAGGAGAGAGAGAGAGTTTTCTCTTCTCCGAAACGTCTAGACCGGCTCTGGTGCCTACCCAGCCTCCTACTGAATGGAACCCAAGGTTCTTTCCTGGGATTAAAGTGGCCGGAAGGTGAAGTTAACCACTCACCTCTATCCAGAGCCGAGGTTAAGAATGAGTGGAGCTATACCTCTCCTCGCCCGATATGCCTTCATGGCAAGAACAGGGAAAACTTTAATGTGTAGAACGTATACAAGCCATAAGTCTTGAAGGGAAAAGAATCGAACTCCAGTCTGCTGAAGGAGGATACAGGTGACAGAAATTACACTTGCATAATAAGCATGTAGCAGAGAAACGCTTGTTTTAAATTAGTTACGTAGCCACTTGTACAGCTCTTCTTGTCAGCAGGACTCGCCAGTTACCCGCACTCCCTACTGCATACACTGGATTCTCCAATCCTCTCGTCGTCGACTGCACCGGCCTCTCGTTCCGTGTTACTGTTACAAAGCCCAGTATTGTTTACGAACGGCTGTTCGGGGCTGTGATTTATGTCAGTTCGCAAATTACAGTCAGCATTGTAGGCCTATATACATCTTATCGTCGCTAGAAAAATATTTCCCTCTAACTAGCGAGACTGTCATTTCTTTCAACGGGGTTTTCTTAAAAAATTACATCTGAATCATAAAAATACACTAACAAATTCAGATTGCATTCATAAAGAAAGTAAGGGCGGATTGTAGGCGGGAATTGCCTGCTGCTGATCGGCCCAGAGTCATTTGTCTTCCGTTTGCTGTGCAGAAGTATAGAGACTAAAATACGCAGAATTGTAATTTTATCTGACCTATCATGTGGGTGTGCAACTTGGCCCCTTACACTGGGGGAAGAACATATGCTGAGGATGTTGGAGAGTATGTACCCGTTATTTTTGTTAGATTTGAATGAAACTTGGTGTGAAGGTTTTCGAGAAATAATCAAACATCAAATTTCATGAAAATTCGTCAGGTAGGAGCCGAGTTGTTCCATGCGGAAGGACAGACGGATGGACATGACTAAGGTAAAGTCACTTTTCGCAATTCTGCTAACGCACCTAAAAATGAACTTTGTAACAAGGAGCTTAAGTGCTCTTTTCTTACGTAAGTTTTACCATTTATACAGCCCGTTAAACCAATGTTGTTAATTCGTTAAGTACTCAGACCTGGGAATGAGGATCTCTTAGTTTCCCACAGACTCTGCAAGCCAGTGCCGGGAAAATAGTGCCTGGATTATGCCATGACATCTTCCTTCCGAATGTTTTTCAATTCATGAATTATTCTACCATTTTAGTTCCTTCTTGATAATGACGGCTTCGAAACCCCCCCCCCCTCGAAAAAGCCTGGTCTACTTCAGTTGGTTCAAGGTTTAGGCTACGGATGGAACAAAGAGTAACCCTGGTTTGAGTCCTGTTGGGTGCAAGGGATGTTTCTCTTCTGCTGAATGTCCACACCACCTCTGTGCTTTACGCAGCCTCTTACAGTGGATAACGGGGTTCTTTTATCCTGGGCCAAGAGGTAGGGGCGTAAAGGTGAATACTCGCCTGCACCTATTGCCGAATTGAGAATGCCTGGATCCTTAATTCTGATCTCTCATTTTTAGGCTCCTTCGCAAAATTGTGAAATGCGATTATTAGCTTCGTCGTGTGTATCCGTCCGTCCGTCCGCATAGAACAACTCGGCTCTCACTGGACATATTTTATTAAATATGATGTTTGAGGATTTTTCAAAAATCTCTTGGGAAATTTGAAGTTTCAATAAAATCTGACAAGAATAACGGGTACTTTACATGAAGACCTATGTACATTTATGATAATACGTCGCTGAATTCTTCTCAGAATGGAAAATGTTTTAGACAAAAGTTGTAGAGAAAACGAAAACGCACACTCTGTGCCCAATATTTTTTTTTTCGAAACTCATGACTTTTATGACACAATGTGGAAAAGTATGGTAGAGCCAGACTGACCACAGATGACAATATAATACGACACATGTGATTTTCGTGGCGGGTAAATAAGGAAGCAATACAGACACACCCTCATAATATTTAACACTTATTGCTTTTCTGCGGCAAAAAATGGTTACGCGACCGCGCCTTCGCATTATGTTACACGCACTTTGCCTGTCTGGTCCTTGATGACGTGGTGTACAATTATCACAGGGAGTACTTAATCTTTCACAGGCCTGGCGGAGCACTGTTATGAATAGCTTGTTTCCTCAGTTTGTCTATATTGTAACGGCCTTTAAACTGTTATGGCCTCACGTTATATTTGTTTTTATGCAGTGAGACCCTTTTGTTCGCAATTACGATGCGTAGTAGCCTTGCGTAATGAAATTGCAATGCTTTAAGGATATGCGATGGAAAGAAAATTTGTGTTGTTGCGATAGTATTATTTGAGGTTTTCTCATCCCTTTAAATCAAGTGGTTACTCTATGGACCTTCACGTTTAACATGCAAAAAGCTCTGAATCTTTCCCACAGTATTCTTCGACTGGGCTGTTCTCTGTGAGGTACGAACTGAATCTGTGTATAATTCAGATTGACTTGGTCTTTAAAAGGTTAAAGCCGTCATTATTTCAAAAGTATTAACGTGATATACACGAACCATGATGGCGATAGGTTTTGTTCTCCTACCCGGCTATGCCTTGTTACTTTTTACCAGTTTTATATTGATATCTGATAAAATATTTCCACCCCACATTACCATTTGCATTAACGTGTAATTTTCATATTTCTACTTTATTTAATGGCGCTGAGAGGAACTGAACTGTATAACGTCAAGTAATTTCATGAAAGTTTATTTAAATGGGAGGAATGTGGAAGGAAGCATTATTGGCCTAATTTAAGATACTGTCCCAGCATATACCCCGGCGGTCTGAGAAAAATCACGTACAACTTCAGTGAAAGTAGCTGGTATGCCCGTCGAGTTTCAGACTGAGTACGTAGATACATGTCAGGAGCGTTACAGTTTGAAACATTTAGTTTGGGAATGCCTAAAATTTGGGAAAAAATTTAAAGAGTATTATATTTTCCCGTATTTGCCTAAATATATCACACTCTGCACATATTAATGAGTAATAAATATAAACTTTAAAACTCGCTGATTGCTGTATGTACAACCAGGCTTAACATTCACAAATTACGTTCTATCCACATACTGAATTTATGTCCTTTGTATGGATCTTGGAACAGAGAGCGATTGTTTCGATGTAGAGAATTAACTGATTGGTCTCAAAAACTGAGACAGAGTGGGTTTAGTGCGCGGTATGGACCAATATTTAAAGTGCAGTTCACTTCCGTGTTACGCAGAGAGTGAATGCATTGTGCTTTGTTACCGATTGACACTTCCTCCCACGTTTTAAAGATATGTGACTTATGTGCGTCGATAAGTTTTCTTCTTCGCATTCAACTTTAAAGAATGCAAAGGAATTATTCGATCCTACGTCTTTTCTCTGTATTTTGAACCAGTGTCGGACATCTTGACAAACAAACACTTTCGAGAAATCACGCTGCAAGTTATGAATTCTCGTTATAGATCCGCGTTTCATGATTGAAAATAAGTGAAGTATAACTGAAGATTAATGTTTCTGGAATGTGACGCTGACTAGTGTGGTCGAAGGATCCTCCGAAACGTCGGCGTTTCTGCCAGGTTAATGGCGTCACACTCCAGAAGACAGCAATCATCAGAGTTATGGCTGGAAGACCCTAACATTTTACTCGTAAATATTACAGTTGCGATACATTAAGACGGTGTCTTAAAATGTCTTTTCGCGTTGCCTTTCCGTACTATTTTATTTTTGAATTTTATTTACTTACGTAGTACAATGTATATGACATGTCAGTATGGCCACTGACACTCGCCCAAAATCGGTGCTTGCTACCATGGGCATTTGCTATTGTTTGTTCTGAAAGATGTTTTTGGTGTTTTGGAATAATCATTTTTGGTTCACTTGCCTCACGGTACCTTGTCAAAAAATTGTGTGAAAATTCGTCCTCAAGAATTCTGAAATTTAATTTGTAATTTTAAATAAACCAGACAACAATATAAACTGTGTATAGGGAAACTGCCTAAAAACCTATATTTTAGACGTGGATGAATTAGATACCAACACATGCACTTGGAAACGTGTAGGAGCAGTTTCCAAGACATTTCAATGTTAATAAAAGTGCATGTGTTGGTATCTAATTAATCCATGTCTAAAACAGTACACGGTGTGAATGTAAAAAAAACTAAGCTATATTTTATCAGCTCCGACGTGTTTTGGCTCACAAGGGATCACTTTCAAGAGATCACTCGTTGAGAGGAGTCCTACAGTGTCTATATGTGTGTGTGTGTGTGTGTGCGTGTGTGTCTAATTGTGTGTAATGTAGAAACCTGTACATGGAGGCGGCCTATGCCCGAGTTGTGTTGCGCAACGAAAAAATAGACGTTTCCCTTTAAAATGGAACCTCAGTTATCAGAAATACGACCTTGCAACCTTCCATATCGTAAATTTAAAAATACGCTCTTGTATGTGTAGCTGTTAGGCTAGTATATCTTTAGAGGTCACCTTTATGATATATCGATTGTTTTGACGTTTAGGAAATATAGATTATTTCCTGAAACAGCATTGAAAGGTTTATCTTTTGTAGTGGTGATGCAGTGTGTCTACGTTGAGGTAGGAATTGCGTATTTTACGGACTTCGATGGGCTGAATCTGTCAAACGGCCGAACTGAAACTGTGCGTACAATAATAACGCTTCTTGTCATGTTGTCGTGTCGTGCATTTTGGTTACGGGGGGCGGGGGGGGGGGCTTTACCTCTAAACCCCACTCATCCCACAAGCATGACCATGCAGATATAAATGTCGAAAATAACGTAACGCTACCTTGTTCAGAGAATTTGTGTAGTTTAGCTGAATGTGTTTTGACGTTATAAGCTTACATAAAGCTCTACCACTTTTACAGCTCTTTGGTATCAAAAATTTCATGGGGATGTGATTACAGGCACGGTATATAGCATGTCTGCCGAAATATGTGAATTTCTTCGTGGCTGTGCTTACCTTCTGCTGTTTCCTTGAATGTAGGAGTTCGATTGTTTAGGGCAAATCGTGCTGAAGCAGTGCCACACCAGGATGTCCCTCCAGACCCTTCGCAAATACAGTGCTCCCTCGGTCATCAGGGCTATGAGGTGGGGAGTGGTTCGGATTACCGGGCATCCGGACCACCGAGGGGAAACTCCGTGGTATCGGTAACATGTAAAAAATCTTGACTGAACGATAAAGTGAAAGTCCTTAAGGCCAAGCCACCAGTCTCAAGGGTACGGACTGTCTGAGACTCCACCGCCGTCTCCGCCGCCCCCCCCCCCCCCCCCACCACCACCACCACCACCACCACCTCCACCCAGTGATCCGGACCAGAACCGGATCACCTGGCGAAAGGAGTGGGCTATATTTGGTGCAAATTTTCTGAACTACCCGCGAACCCGGATTACCGAGGGGCCACTCTATATGCTGAAACCGGTATCAAGTAGCTTTTCTCATGATTTTTCCCCCATTTTTCAGCTGTTTCCTGTAAATCAGAATTTTGCGTTTTGTTTAAAATTTTATGGCTATTTAATAACTTTTCTCCAATAATCGCTGTAAGAATTATTGCCGTAAAATTAAAGTAAAGAACCTTATTTTTTATGAATTTAGATAACATAGCTCAGTTGGTGTAGGTATCAGGAGTGTCCACATGAGCTCTAGATCATAACCAGCCCCTATCCAATTGATACCGGGGGGGGGGGGGGGGGGATGGTCTCTTCCGTAGGTGCAAGAAGTTGCCCACTCACCTCCAACTAGTGCCGAGGTTAGGAAAGCGCGGTGCTTTTACATACCCTCCCACCATGTGCCTTCGTACAGTGGTTAATAATTAAGACAAGGACTGCTGTACTTTCACCTTGCATGTGCAGGTGGACGTAAAGAACTACTAGAATTGTCTTCGATTAATGCGTGCCGCCTTTATGTGTATTGTACTCAGACCGAGTTGCTTTTCTAGCGTTTTTGTTCCGAGGTTCTTTGGCGCCCGACATACGTGGTTATTTTGAATGATCTACTGTCGATATGTTCTTCAGTTTTAATAGCTAATCTTAAATGTTATTCGATATTACATTAGATTCGAGATGGAAACAGCGACATTAAGTAATTTGCGGCCACAATCTGTAACTCCATGTTACCACAGACATCGATTTGCACAAATCTGTACAAATGAGTGTTGTGTACAGTGCGCTTATGTAGGTTTTATTTACATTAAGGGTGATATGCAGCATAAAGGAAGCACAGACCGTAGTCGCAACTTAACTTTATCAGTTTTCTCGCTGCATGTTGCGGCTTTTGGAAAAGCAATCAGCAGGCAACTAAAAATATACATGCAGAAAGAGAATTTAAGTAGAACCAATCAAAGTGATACTTTTTCAGGTAGTTGAGATCTCACCTTTACAAAAACAGGAGTTGTGTGAGCCGAAACTGGATAAAAATAAGGAATGGTAAAAATTAAGGCCTGATAATGAATTAACTTTCGACTGACGGTTTGTCCTTCCTTTCTGCTGTTCATATATCACAACACGATGTCACCGATAAGGGTGATCTGCAGGTTTAATTTAACCCTTTAAAGACCAAGCATATCTGTTTTATATAAGGACTCAGTGCGTACCGCGCTGTAAACACTCTCCACTTCGGTTATAAAAACCAGTCTCTTAATGTGTTATAAGGCAAAAGTTGCTGTTTGTTCTGAGATCCGCATAAAACACATGAACGCAATGTGGGCACCACGTAGAATTTTTTAATATTAAACCTGGTGGCATGTAAAGTTACCGCTAGGCTTTAAAAGGTTAAAGTGTTCTATGTTTCAAAAATACGAACAGGCCTATAGCTAGAACTGTAAAGCAATGTACGTTACTGCAGGAGGATACTTGATACACATTGCCAAGTGTTTCTTCCTGCTGTTGTTCCACCAAAATCAGTAACACGTAGTATAATTAATACATAAAAAGCATGAGTTTTCTTTGATGTAGAAAATTTCCAAAAATACTAAAACCAGACATCGGAGAATAATGTACTTACGATCGTGTTCTTGTTAATAATCCCCCTTTTGCTTGATTATTTTACGATGCTGTATCACTGCAAGGTTTCTGTAGTGTCGAATGATATTCGTCGCGAAATTATGATTTAATATAGAGGGATGTGGGAGGGCGGCGTCGTGCTGCGTTTCAAGATGTTATCTTTTAAACTGCTGTCAAATGCACAACTTCAATGTCTGCAGTACCCTTAAAGTTGTTAGCCACATTTGTTAAGGTTATTGTCTTGGGAGATGTGACGACGTGTAGGTTGGTACATGCATATATATTTACCTTTCTCCGGCACCTGCAGAGTTGCAGTAGTTCGCCTTCTTACACCCTGAAGAAAGGGGAAATTGGCTGTTCCAAAACTACTCTACCAACATATTTAATTGAATGACGTCACGCTATTTCAAACGACCGTAGTGTCTTACTACGCACCGCCATGATGACCTCAAATCACACATAGCCTGTACACGCCCTGTGAAAGTCATCGGCCTGTTTAGAATCCACGTGTTCTGTTCTACGCTAGACAGAAATAAAAAATGTAGGCGTGGAGAAATGTTGAGTTATTGCTGGTATGTAAAATGTGAACAGTGTCACCTCCAATTAAAAGGGCGCTCTTTTACGAGACGTGTGGTTGACATGTAGGAAACGTGACTTTGTTATGTTGGAACGGGTTCTTTTTTTGTTGCATAATGTGGGTTGTTTATAGTCTTAATATATCGTCCTTAATATATCTTCCTATAAATAATCCGCCTACTTCGAAGTGCAACAAAAGTATCAGCCCATCCTTACAACGTACGATGCGCCTTCCCTACAGTTGTTGCAGTGTTGAAAGGCGAAGGTTATGATTGCTGCTGCTGCTACTGATGATGATGATGATGATGATGATGATGATGATGATGATGATGATGTGGTGTAGAGTACAGGGGTGTGTTTGAAGGTTACTGACTTCTTGGAATGTGGTGTCCTGTTGCCTTGTATAATTCTGCTAAATTTTCAGAGGAATGTGCTGTCTCACACCTTCAGCGTATCCTGAAGATGCAAGGCATCAGGTGCCTCGTAAACGTCAGCAGGGTGCGCCTAGTCACATTCAAGAAGGCTGTAATCATTACAATCGCCTTTATCAAAACATCAAATATTGTAAGGAACTGTACACTTATTTAACGGGATCCAAGAGTAATTATGCTGGTGTGTACCTCTTTGCTGATGTTTGTCTGACATCACTTCCTACGCCATATTGAATTCGTTCGGTCTTGCAGCTAGCTGGGGAAGATCAATATTTTCCTCTTCTCTCTGTTTCACTTGTGAACCAGTGAGAACGTCATAGGGTGATATTTCCGTGGTACGATAAGCTTGTAAGCTTGGCCTCATCTGACACACTACTGTACCATACGCACACAGTTTTATAGTTTACTATATCCAGATTACGGTATATCACCACCTTTAGTTATGTTTCAGCTAACTGTTAACCATCGGCGTATGTTCAACATGGTAACCGCTCAGTACAGCCATTTGAAGTAGCAAGACGTACAGTCCCGAAAGCGTTTTAATTTGATTCATATAACGACAAGAGTAATGTTTGATTTCTAAGTGTACATTGTGAAGTATTTGACAACATATTGCATAACATAAAACATTTTCATTCAGGTGTTCAGATGCGCGTACTCGCAGGCCTTGTAATAGATTTCTCGTCTGTGGAACACTAAATTGGTCTTTCACATTGAGGGACGAACCTGGGCCCGGGTTGTTAGAGAATATGGTGCTGAGGAAGACATTTGGGCCTAATAGAGGAATGGAGAAGACTACATAACGAGGAGCTTTATGACCTGTACTCTTTACCAAATATTATTCTGGCGATAAAATCAAGAAGAATGAAATGGGCGGGGAATGTAACGTGTATGGGACAGAGGAGAGATGCATACAGGATTTTGGTGAGGAAACCTGGTGGAAAGAGATTTCTAGGGAGACGTAATTGGGAGGTAATTTTAAAATAGACCTTTAAGAAGTGGGATGGGGCATTGACTGGACTGAGCTGGCTCTGAAAGCGTGAGACTTTGAGGTTGAGGTCAAGGGTCTTCTTAGACTTCTTGACCCGTGAAGATGGGACCGATAGGTTGTCCCGAAACGTCGGTACGTAACTACCACTCAACGCTGCGTCATATCGCAGAAGAGCGCAAATCTCGTCTACATCGCAGCTGAAACCTAAAATCACGCAACTTTGAGGTTGTATCCGACAGATTTAATATATACAGATTCTGCACTTAAGCGCGTCACAAGAACAGATTATATAACAGTTCCGCTACCAACACAAACGTGTAACTAGAAATCTATGCCGTAGACCAGTGGGCCTAATTAGTTCCGCTCGGAATACTTCATTTCACGTTTAATAGTTTATTCGCAATAAGGGCATACGCATAAAACTTAAAAAAACTGCGACCCGTAAATATAAAATCAACGTAACTGGCAGTTTTATCACTCCCGATGATGGGAGAAAGAAATGTAAATGCAGTGCAGGAGCACTAGCTTAATATATAAAGACAGACAGATCTAGAGTGTTTGGTACATGTCAGATACCTCCGCCTGGCAGAAAACCTAGGCCTATCAGTTAAGGCCTTAACTCACAGTGGCTGCTGTGTCGCTACCACAAGTCTTAGCAACAGAAAACATGCTGCATTGTTTTTCCTAAGGCGATCGGCTCTGCATGTGATTGTATTTTTGCGTTTCAGATATCGCCATACGTATACAGGTTTAAACAGCCTATATCGTAAAGGGGCCGCAGTTTGTTTTCTGTGAGGTGTTTTGTATATTTTAGATACTGTTTATATGAATATCATGCTTAAAAGGGTTAAGGACGGCAAGTTATAAAAATCCTATACAGAGACTTTAAAACTTTGGAATTTGTGGGCGAATAGACGCAAAGTTAGGCTCCCAACACCTTGTTTGTGTTAGAGCCTGTTTTGAAAAGATAATGAAGTAATATTTTTTACGAAATCCACTACTTTATTCATAATAACGATAGGTGGGCGTGTGTTTGTACACGTACTGTCGGAGGGTTTGCCACTGCATTTGGACACTCAGAGCGGCGATCGATTAGGCACAACTCTCCTCATAAGATCAATTATTCATGTTGTGGTTTCTGGGGAGAGCTTAGAGTGGAGGGGCCGATGTGTTTGAGAGGTTCATATCACTCTGCCTACATGTGTGTTATTTCTCACAGTACTATGCTTATTGCACTGGCAGGTGCTTCAGCTGAAGTAGCTCCCGGACGTCTGGTCCATTGGCTTGGTCTGGGGGCGCTACACGTCTGCGAGTTAACACGGCTGATAACGTTTAATTTATAACGATACTTGACATTAGGAAGTCCTTTTCGTGCACGTACCTGTATGTGTGTTTATCTAGTTTCAAATTAATTTGGTAAATATTACTTTATTAACCCTTTAAGGACGAAGGGTATCTGCTTTGTATAAGGACTCAGTGCGTACCGAGCTGTAAACACTCTCCACTTCGGTTATAAAAACCAGTCTCTTAATGTTTTATGAGGCAAAAGTTGCGGTTTGTTCTGAGATCCGTACAAAACACATAAACGCAATGTGGGCACCACGTAGAATTTTTTAATATTAAACCTGGTCGTATGTAAAGTTACCGCTAGGCTTTAAAAGGTTAAATATCGGTATTCTATATGCATGTTGGTTTTATTTCATACAGGGATGTAGCAAACGTACATTTCGGTGAGGAAAAACAAATGTTGATTTTAAAAACTGACATACGTGCTTCCGTCAATCACAACAAGCTTTATTAGTTTCGTCAATATATGCTACATGTTTTGGCCTTACTGACAATTCTCAGACATTTAGACACGTGGCTTTAGAAGTAAAAATAAAATTCATATGTACAAGTTAAATTTGTGAGAGCTCACAAATAAAGGTGCTGATTTTTCTTAAACCGCTTTGACGTTCTCCGGCCGAAGTTGGAATGAACGTTTTGAAAACCTGTTAAAAGTGGCCAATTTTCTCCTTAGTCAGGTTTCGTTACCGTAATTTTCTGGGCGCGTAATAAGGAGGCTTAATAGGCATAAGTGGGTGTTGAAGCATTTCTTCTCTTTTACGCTCTGATCGGCAGAGTTTGGCTGAAATGGGAGGAGGATCATGTACAGTTTGTAGTCTGGCAAACTCTTAAACTGAGGTGAAGTTTAGTAACAAGAAAAGGCGCGGCGTGTAGCCTGTTTTACTACTGAAGGTGAATTAACCTTTTAAAGCCTAGCGGTAACTTTACATACGACCAGGTTTAACATTAAAAAAATTCTACGTGGTGCCCACATTGCTTTTATGTGTTTTGTACGGATCTCAGAACAAACAGCAACTTTTGCCTTATAAATCATTAAGAGACTGGTTTTTATAACCTTAGTGGAGAGTGTTTACAGCGCGGTACGCACTGAGTCCTTATATAAAACAGATACGCTTCTTCTTTAAAAGGTTAAGGTAGCTAGTTCTACATTGACGTACTGACACACACTTCGCTTTCGTTGACTTACTCGTACAGTCAGATAAACACGTGTCTTAATAAATAAAGTGTCCTTTTCAAGTGTTTTAAATATTTTCATTTCTATTCTTGTTGCTTGGTTTAATGATAATATATATCATACACATATTTATTTACATGTACCCTGATTTACCGCCACACTCTTAACACTATGGTCACAAAAATAATTTTTTTTATTCCGCAACTGTTATTTGTGTTTGTTACTGGTCTAGAAGTTACAAATAAATTTGTTAAAAATATTTCCGTAAAATTTAGAGCCACTGTATAGCGAAGTGCGTTGGACATGTGAAGAATAAAGGTAATCCACCTTACACATAGTATTTCGGTTCACATGTCACGGAGCACAAGGACCAGTCGGTGAATGTTGTTTATTGTGAGAATTATATGAAAGACATAAAAGATTATGTAGGCAAAATGCAGATATTTTAGTGTTAAGTCTTGCGGTATCGGGTGTGTCGTAATTTGAATCTCAAACGGAAAGGCACTAGCGAAGCAAATGTTCAAATTGATGTCCTTCCTGTCACTCGAGGTTGCTACGATGCTGCACACTGCATCGCACGCTTTGTGAAGACAGGTGTGATGTCTCTAGTAGCAGCACGGATATATTCTTTAACCCTTTAAAGACGAAGCGTATCTGTTTTATATAAGGACTCAGTGCGTACCGCGCTGTAAACACTCTCCACTTGGGTTATAAAAACCAGTCTCTTAATGTCTTATAAGGCAAAAGTTGCTGTTTGTTCTGAGATCCGTACAAAACACATAAACGCAATGTGGGCACCACGTAGAATTTTTTAATGTTAAACCTGGTGGTATGTAAATTTACCGCTAGGCTTTAAAAGGTTAAGGTGATCAACGGTAGTGGACCTCAGACCCCAGAGGGAAAAATCTATGTGCGTGAGGTCCGGGGATCTTGGTGGCCATTCGATTAGTCCCCTGCGCCCAATCCATCGCCCGGGAAGAACTTCAGTCAGCTTCGCACGTCGTACTGCGAGTGGAATTTCATTCACTGTCAGTTCCAATACATCTTTCAACAACTGGAAATATCGTTCGGCCTTCAATCCTCCTTCCAGCAGTACTGGTTCCAGGAGAGCAGCTCCATGTATCGCGCACCACGTGGTTATTCTTGGGTTAGTTTGGTGATGATCAAGTACGACATGAGGAGTACCCTGCTTCCAACACGCGGTATTGTGTCAGCTTAAGTATCCATGTAAGTGGAAACATCCTTCGTCACTAAACGTGATATCGTCCGTTCGGAATCGTGATTGAAACCATTCAAAGAATTGAATGCGGCGATTTGTACCATATCCGTGTAACTCTTGTAAAAAATGTGTACCGTACGGATGAAATTTGTGACGTTGCATTGTTTTGTGTACACATGTCTTGTAAAAGTATAATTTCAGATGCAGTCTTTCTCATCGATATTTGTGAACGTACTAAGATCTTGGCAAGTACAAGAATACTGCTTTCGTGGCCAGGTGGAGCTCTTGGGGTGAGCAATCCCGGTCTCCTGAAGTCTCGAATAAATTCCACCAACGCTTTCCAGGTCGCGATTTGTTGGGGTGGCGACGGTGAAATTTTTAAGCTCTCTGTGGTTGTCTAAGGAGAGAGGCCTACCGAGAGACGGTTTTAACCTTCTTCGTAATAGTGTAAGCTACCTGTCATATAATCCATTTGATGTTATTCTACCTGCAACAAAAATAATATTTTCTCATGTGAGACTGGATTTATGGGACACTCGGTGCATCAGCCCTTCTCCCAGTGCGGTTTTGCCCAGCGCGGTTTTGACTTTACGCGGTCGAAAATAATTAAATATATGGGGAAAAATCTGCCGAACGCTGAAAATTTTAAATATATGCGGATGAACGCGGGTGGTTACTCACTAAACCACTGGGTAAACTGGAATCATCAGCTACCCAAGCACTGTAAATGTTTAGTATACAAAAATGTACGTGTTTTAAGCGACGAGGTGTGGACTGGGTCCATAAGCGTCCGTGTTCACGCAACGTTATTTTCCCATAACAAATTTGCGCAACGCGGTTTTGGTCAACGCGCCGTGATCACGCGTTGTACGAGGGATCTGTGTGCTATCTGCCATGCTCGAAGTGGTTAAGGGTAATCGTTAGGAGGACTTCGTAACAAATTACTTGACTCGAACTCTTTCTCAGCCACCTCTTCTCCAGGTTCACTGAGTATTCTGGAACATAGGAATCTTTTTACAGAATTATTAAACCTTGTCCATTACATCGAATATCTAACCCATGGCAGAAGCTCCACCCGAAAGGGATCATCATAGACCGTGATGAAAAGATGGCATACACGTCTTCAGGGCCAGGGCGGAAATGAAATGCATGTACCGGTAAACTTTCATAAAGTGTAAATACGCATGTGGATTGTTAAGTGTGTCATCAGTGTATACATTTCTCTGTCGATGATTCATGTTTCTGTTCCTAGGAGTCTGTAAATTGGGAAACCCATCACACTTTCTGCAGAGACACATTACTTCTACTAGTTATATTTGTTTTTCTGAGAAACTGAGTGATTGCATTTAGTTACGTAGAAGAACCTGACGAGCTGAAAGAGATATTGGTGGATATAAACATGCTCTCAGGTAACAGTTATTTTTTTCGATAAATTAACCGAATTCTCCTACGTAATTTCGTGCTACTTTAACTTATTGCTTAATGGTATATCGTTACACTGATCAAGGACTTTGCTACGCTATTCCGTCCAAAATCTTGCGTGAACGGCCGCACTGATGATGCTAGTCACATGTGTAATTATTTATTAATGCCTTGTCTACTACTGCGACTAATACTAATGCTGCTGCTGCTGCTAGCACCGCCACCAACATCAACACCACTCAAAGATAATAGTAATAACAGTAATAATAATAATAATAATAATTCCGTCACTACCACCATCACCGCATCCACCAGCACCATCACCGCAACTACCACCACCACCACTACCACCACCACCACCACCACCACCACCACCACCACCACCACCACCAACACCACCGCATCCACCAGCACCATCACCGCAACTACCACCACCACCACCACCACCACCACCACCACCACCACCACCAATAATGACCATGGTGTTAGTATGTCTTAGAATTACAGAATGTTAAGCAGGCTTGTCATGTGCACCTTGCCTCCATTCATGCCTTCTGCATTAATGTGCAAATTAAATTTACGTGTGTAGAAATTTGGTAGCCAGAAACTGCTGACAATCAGCAGGATCTAGCTGTGGCCTGTGCACTATATCTAACTAACTAACTAACTAACTCCATGGAGCAGAGGCCTTCTTGAGAAGCTAACAGTTTCTCAGCTAGTCAAGAAATTCCCCGCATTTTATGGAACCCGAAGGTTCATTACCGCATTCACAAGAGCCCGCCACCTGTCCCTATCCTGAGCCAGATCAATCCAGTTCATGTCCTCCCATTCCACTTCCCGAATGTCCATCTTAATATTATCCTCCCATCTACGCCTGGGTCTCCCAAGTGGTCGCCTTCCCTCGGGTCTCCCCACCAAAATCCGGTATGCACCTCTCTCCTCCCCCATACGTGCCACATGCCCCGCCCATCTCAGTCTTCTCGATTTGATTACCCGAATAATATTTGGTGATGAGTACAGGTCATTAAGTTCCTCGTTATGTAGTCTTCTCCACTCCCCTGTCGCCTCGTCCCTCTTAGGCCCAAATATCCTCCTCAGCACCCTATTCTCGAACACCCTCAGTCTTTGTTCCTCCCTCAGTGTGAGAGACCAAGTTTCGCATCCATACAGAACAACAGGTAAAATTATAGTTCTGTATACCCTAATCTTTGTGTTTTTGGATAGCAACCTCGAAGACAAAAGATTCTGCACCGAATGATAGCAAGCATTCCCCAACATCAATCTGCTCTTAATTTCTTCATGAATGGAGTTTCGATTCGTTAGGGTTGCTCCCAAATATTTGAATTCTTCCACCCTTTCAAAGGATTTATTATCTATATTTATGTTGTGATTGTGTCGTGCATTCTGATTTCGAGACATGACCATGTACTTAGTTTTCTCAGCATTTACTTCTAGACCAATCTCCTTACTAGCAATAATTAAATCTTCTGCATTTTTCTTTATGCTATGTACGCTTCCGCCCAATATATTAACATCATCAGCATAAACCAGAAGCTGATGTGTACCATTCAATTTCAAGCCCTCCTGGTTTGCCTGAACCCTCCTAATGGCATATTCTAAAGCAAAGTTGAAAAGCAATGGCGACAGAGCATCTCCTTGTTTCAAGCCATTCTTAATAGGGAACGTGTCAGACAGATGTTTGCCTACCCGAACTCTGCTATATGTTTCACTTAGGCACATTTTTATTAACCTTACTAGTTTCATGGGGATACCGAACTCAATGAGAATATTATACAAGACCTCCCTCCTAACTGAATCATAGGCTTTCTTGAAGTCTATAAATAGCTGATGAACTGCCTCATTGTATTCCCATTTTTTCTCAAGTATTTGACGAATGCTGAATATATGATCAGTGGTTGACCTGTTACGTCGAAATCCACACTGATGATCCCCAATAATTTCCTCTGCATATGGAGTTAACCTTGACAAAAGGATGTTGGATAGAATTTTGTACGTAGTCGACAAAAGTGATATGCCTCGATAGTTATTGCAATCTGTCTTATCACCCTTCTTATAAATAGGCACAATGACCGACTCCTTCCATTCCTCAGGCAATTCCTCCTTATTCCAAATAGAAATAATAAGTTTATGGATTTCAGACCGAATAATCCTACCCCCTGCTTTAATCAATTCTGCTGGAATCTGATCAATACCTGGTGATTTGTGACTTTTTAGTTTTTCAATAGCCATCTCGTGCACTATATCTGCCTGACGGAATTCGAGATAGATGCACGTGTTTTGGAATCGGTCCGTGCAACCAGTGCTGCGCCACTTAATTCTGTCACCTTGCTTGGCATCGTGCTTGCTTGCTGGGAAAGAAATATGTTATGTTTTCGGATGTGTTGGCTTGTTTCCACCCCCAACACTATTCTCCGCCCTCGCTGAATGTTTCTTCGTTGCCATCAGAGCCGAAATTAACCCATAGTGTCAGGCATCCTCGTTCTAACGGCATCAACTTCGCAAGAGAAAATCACGCGTTTTGTAAAAATTCGCTCTGGTATTCGTTTCACTGCACATACAGAGACTGTTCTTTGTTTATCGCAACCATGGTTATTACAGACCGTCATATGCTGTTACATTGTTAACACTAGTGACCTCTATGTTTTCCATTAATGGGACGAAGTTCGGAATGTGTGTGAATTTACGAGTAGTAACAAGAGTGTTGTTATGCACATTTTGGGGTTTTCGCAGCGGTGTAGCTGAGGTTTCCATTCTTCTGGGATATGATGCCGCGGCTTGTACATTGCGACTCTAGAAGAGAAGACCACAAATCTGTCTGGAAGTGTCAGTAACCAGTCACCCATTGATGCGGCGTTGTATTCCTCAAGAATGGAAACCTGAAGAATGTTTGTAATCAATTATAAATAAAGAATTAACAAAAAGATTTTGAGATTACGGAAATAAGCGCAAAAGAAAGAAAATTTTTTCATCGACATCACTTTTCATCCTGGAAAAAATTTGGTTACATTTTTAAAGTAGTTAAATTTACCCTGCACTGACACGTTTTATGGATGTTTGATCTACAGGTACATTTTGACATACGTTTCCGACTATTTGTTTTCCTACTTACCTACTTTTATGGAAATAGCGATATGGCCATAGTTCTATCTTTACGAAAGGCGTTTGGATTCATCCTTTCTTAGCAGTGACGTCGTTTATCTCATAAATATTAAGAAAAAGGGTCCTTTTCGTCTTACAGACGGCTGGAGCCTACATGTGAGCGCTTACTGTCTGTTACTACGCATCTTGCTAACATATCCCCTCCCAAGTTCCATGGCAATTTAAGACTATGTTTACTTTTCAATGTTAAAAAACTTACGAACGATGACCCCGTAACAATTCATCCACGAAAATGGAGACTGGAATTTGATATATTTTGTTAATTTAAGAAATAATTCTGAGATGGTTTCTCTAAGCTTTACGTAAAGTGTTTATGGAAATCATTATTTGTTGAACACATTTTGTGAAAGTTCTTAAAAAAGTATCATAAGACGTCTCAACTGTGAGGTTCCACTGAGAAACTCAGTCCATAATACAGACAGGTATCTTTGTAAACATCACTAAGCGTTGCATCTCCTTATGGGTGACACGAGAAAAATCTCGTAACACCAAATATTGTGGGAAATATAATGCTGACTTTTAACACATATATTACGATGAAAATGGCTACGAGAATATCTAGCACTTTTTTTACGATAACTGAAATTTTATGTCGACAGAGGCAAGGGTCAATATCGGTCACACTGCAATAAACGGACAGCTGCTTTGTGTATGGAACGTTGTGTCAGAATTTGTCCTGATGTGTTTCGTTTGTGTAAATATGAGGAAAAGCACAGCACATAGCAACACCGGACATTTAGGTAGAATACATGTTAAAGATATTTAATGTGGTTTGTTCGCGCTGCGTTTACAAAATGAATAGCCAGTAAAGTGTTATTGTCTTTGTAAAATAAATATTGTAAATTGTTAAGTGTAAAGATATTAATTTATGCCTTGTTATGAAGGAATTGGTGTTAGTATGTGTAACATATTAACATAGTACTTGTCAGACTCAAAGACAATGATAGGTGTGACCGAGACTGTTAAATCACGAGCAGTTTTTGAAAAGCGTCTATATATTTGTATTACTAATGGGGTCCGTTATGTTTCACATGGCTAAGTTTGGTTAACTTCAGCAGTATTTTTCGTTCTTAGAGTACTGAGTCGTACGTGTTTCATGATCTTCAAGCGTAAACTAATTGTCGTTTTACAATGTACGAAGAATATTGTATTAAAATAATTTAGTTGCAAATTGAATCCCTTTCGGCAAAATAAACATTGCCACGTACATCTTTAGAAGAGCAGACACGGTAGCTAATGTCAGGTGTGTGTGCTGTCTTCAAGACTGGGCTTTTAAAACCAAAGGCATAAAGAAAGTATTTTGACTGAATTTACAGTATAGTAGAGAACAGGGTCTGTCATGTGACCTAGTGACCTTTTACATTAAGAGAATTTTACTTTGTAAGTATTTAAGTGCATTATTTAACGGTGCTGTCAATTGCAGAGATTATGTAACGTCGGTGGTGCACGACGGAATCGGTATGGAGCATTGATATGATGATACTGGCAATGTACAGCCGAAGTCCTCCCTAAACAGCCTGTTTCAGTACAAATATTTCCACTGCAAATCTCACTTGGATTGGCCTAGGATTGAACCCGGGCCTCCGCGATAACAGGGCGGTGACAAACTGCCTGAGCCATGGCACTACACCTTTTGTAAAATTGGGATTAATTTTATTACCAGCGGGCTTTAAAATACTGTCACATATACAGTTATACATGCTCAAAATTTTTTTCCGTCGAGAGGTGAATAACCGAGGTTCCTTAAAGGACCGTGTTCTGTAGTGCAATGATTAGACTGGTATCCCTAAAATTCTTCATTACCACGAAAACAATTCTACTTTCTAATTATAAGGCTAAACACAATATGTTAAAATGACTTCGTCTCATAATTCAGGCAACGATTTATGGTACTTGCCTAATACAAGTCTGAGTGTGAATTCTGTCTTCAAAGGCCTTCAAGTCCGGTACGGGCATTAAAACGCTGCATCCTCGTATCCTACTCTGCTTCAATTTTACGACAGTCCTTATTTTCTATTTTTCTGCTCAAATTATACGCTCAAACAGGCCACGGCCGTCCTGTGCACCTTTATTTAAATTTACTTCGTGTAATCGCTTTGTCATATCACGTGACACTATTGTCGCTGTGTATTTGATGCTGTATCATTATCCTTCCACCAAAATATGATAACTACGGAAGGTGTGGAGAAAACGCTCCATGCGATCAATACCACGACAATGGATGGAGACCGTTTTTCCGTGTGATTTATGAGAAGAGATTTTTGCCCTTGTAAACTAGGTAGTAAATAGGAATGGGGTGAAGGGAAAATGGATCGGATTCATTTGCCTTAGAATAGAGAGTCTACTTAACACAACCCAGTTCCGTATAAGGCACAGAATTTCTTAAGCAAGGTGAGCCACTGCAAGGTTCTTGACAAGAACTGTGCTTTGTGGAGCGGACTGAATGTTTAGGCTTAGCTAAATTTACCTCAAGGTCTGACATGTCACTGGTTGTATTAAGAAATATATATTCCCCACGACGATGCTGGGACGGGGTTCCGATTATCTTGTTTGCTAGCCTTGCGGTTTCTGCGGTGGTAATATGCGCTGCGGTATTGAATATTATAATCGATATTCAGACATTATATGGCTCCTTGTCCCCAATTTACGTCGTACCTAGCACTCCAGCCCCGGAGTTCCGTTAATGCCAGCCGTGCGATCTGTATCGTGTAGCTATATATCAGGTGTTGGTAGAGGTTTAAAGTTTGACCTTTCGTGATAATATAGGGCGTAAAATTTCTGCTGACCTTTATATTGACCCAACAAGCCTTTCTTTTGCTCTCGCACGCAGTCACTGGTGTTGCTACACAATAAAGGATTGGGTCCTTTTGTCGTACGTGACGTTACACATTATTCCTTTATTATTTATAAAAGTCCTTATTCTTTCATAATGTTTTTTTTTTATTTTGGTAATACATGAAGAGCAGGAGCGGGATGTTCTGATACTCGTTGGACTTCTGTGACTGTTACCAAGGTTGTTTATGGATGTTAATCATTTCATGTGTTTCTGTCATGTCAGTGATACTGAGAATTACGGATAAATTACGCCGTGTATGCAAAAATGAGTGTTACTGTGTGTGTGTGTGTGTATGTGTGTGTGTGTGTATGTGTGTGTGTGCGTGCGTGTGTGACGGAGAAAGAGAGAGAGAGAGAGCCTCAAAATACGCAATCCCCACGCAATCCCCAAAGCAGCATTAACCTTTTAAAGCCTAGCGATAACTTTACATATGACCAGGTTTAACATTAAAAAATTCTACGTGGTGCCCACACTGCGTTTATGTGTTTTGTACGGATCTCAGAACAAACAGCAACTTTTGCCTTATAAAACATTAAGAGACTGGTTTTTATAACCGAAGTGGAGAGTGTTTACAGCGCAGTACGCACTGAGTCCTTATATACAGCAGATACGCTTCGCCTTTAAAGGGTTAATTCAAAATTACGTGCGGAATGCCGGACCTCGGCTATGTTGTTAATCCGCACACGAACTACAGGATGAGCCGGCCTCAACTTAGTTATCACGGAGGGGGGTCTTGCCTCATGTCTACAGAGTTTAATGCTTGGGATGACGGATTACAAGGTGTGGTATGAACTCAAGGTAATGCTAAATTTATCACTATTCTTTCGTATTCGGAAGGTCCCGGGTTCAGTGACTTGTCTACTCTGATCCGTAATTGGCGTAGGACCGTTGCTTCCCGAAAATACCAGGATGGTATTTCACATTAGCCCAGATCTCTTCCTGCACACCTTTTCCAGTTCAGTGTTTATTATTATCTTGCCATTATGCGCTATTTTTCGAGCTGCTGAGAGCATGGTTTAATAAATACATGTAAATGTACATTTGTCCCCGTGCATGCCATGAGAGTATACAGTGGATTCGAGGTAATGCTTCATTCATTCTTAACGTCGGCACTAGATGGAGGTGAGCACTTTGCTTCATAGCTTTTTACTTACTTAGTCCTTCCCCCTTCTACCTACTTGTTCGCAGCAGGTGTCGGGGGTTTTGTGATTTCACTTGATCACACTCAAACACACACCACAGTCGGTAGGACTCCTCTGGACAAGAGATCGGCCCGTCGCAGAGACTTCTACCTGACGACACAAACACTGTACAAGACAAATATCCGTGCCCCCGGTGGGATTCGAACCCACGATCCCAGCAAGCACTCGGCCGCAGACCTACGCCTTAGACCGCGCGGCCACTGGGATCGGCTTGCTTCATAACTCGTCCTCCAATGTCCATCGAGTAGGAGAGTGGAGGGGCACAGAGCCGGTCTTGATGTTTTGGAGTTGTGAAAAATCTCTAACACCTGTCAGGTATGCAGTCACTGTTCCTCGGCCATCCAGCCGCAGCCCAGTCACACTAGCAACAACTCTACCCCGGCTCCCTAAATAAATAAATATATATATATATATATGACCAGCCTGGAACTGGGAACGTAATTCCAGTATGGTGTCCATATTCATTGTCAGTGTGCAGAACATGATGCAGTGGTTTTTACGTGTCTAGTGATGCTAAATTTTTTATGGTGCAACAGCCCCCAGTGGGCCAGGGCCTTCTCATTATCGAGGCTTCACGATCACACTCAGACACACACCACACTCGGTAGGACTTCTCTTGATGAGTGATCAGCCCGACGCAGAGACCTCTACCTGGCAACACACAACATTCACAACAGACAGATATCCATGCCCCCGGTGGAATTCGAACCCGCAATCCCAGCAAGCGAACGGCCGCAAACCCACGCCTTAGATCGCGCAGCCACTGGGACCGGCCCAGGATGATAACAGACAAGTACGGAATTTCACAATGCGGTCGCTTGGTTAGGATGCTGTCTAGTGTGCTAGGCATTCATGTTATTGCTCCAATTACTTACTGACATGGATAGATTTCCCCTCCCTCCTTGTTGTTCATCTACGCAATCCTGGGTCCTATTCTTCTTCTTCTTCTTCTTCTTCTTCTTCTTCGTCTTCTTGTTCTTCTTCTGCTTCTTCTTCTTCTGCTTCTTCTTCTTGGTCTTCTTCTTCTTCTTCTTCTTCTTCTTCTTCTTCTTCTATGTAAACATACATGACGTGGCTGTTAACGTGCCTTGATGCGTCTGTTAGAGGCACGACTGATTAATTGAATCTACGAGATTTATACACTGTCAACGCTGGGAAGGCACGCACTGAAGGATGCCCTTTAGTACCCACCTACCAGGCTACACGAAGGCATAACTCAGAACACCACAACATCTGTCTGCCCTGCCATGCAAACCACAGACATTAACAAGACACCACCACTTTGCTGCAACCATTCCATGTGCATGAAATTGTGCGTTACGCAGCTTCACGCAGTCCTTGTGGAGCAAGATGGATAGCCTGCCTGGGGCAACCGCTTCAATTAACCTTTTAAAGCCTAGCGGTAACTTTACATACCACCAGGTTTAACATTAAAAAATTCTACGTGGTGCCCACATTGCGTTTATGTGTTTTGTACGGATCTCAGAACAAACAGCAACTTTGCCTTATAAAACATTCAAAGACTGGTTTTTATAACCGAAGTGGAGAGTGTTTACAGCGCGGTACGCATTGAGTCCTTATATAAAACAGATATGCTTCGTCTTTAAAGGGTTAAATAACAACTTCAGAAAACCCGTCGTAGAACATTGGATATCTGACTGCCAGGATACTGAACTTGCCTGACATCCAGACTCGCAGTATTTAAGCTTAAAATTGAATCTTTTGAAGAGGCTCGAATGTTGAATTAAAACATACTGTAAGCCGTGGGGTGGGCCATGATGTTAGTCGCCGACCTCTCATCGCGAAGGGTGGGTTTCTATACCGGTATATTCTGTGTGGGGTTTGTGGTGGGTTCAGTCCAAGGCCAGTCCATTTAGAATCTTCGGTCGACAAAGTAGCACTGCGACAGGTTAACCTACGTTACATAGATGGTGAAGAGACAAGGCGTGCGTATATGAAATGCAGTTCAGTATTTTCGTCAGTGAACTCACTACGCAGTGTTGCAGCTTTATTAATGTGTACAATACGCTGATGTCTGCAGTTGTTGGCGAAAGGATGTAAAAAAAGAAACGGATGGCACCGTCTTGATTTATAATGCTTCACCTACTCAAAGAAAATTATTTTAACACGCTCCTTGCACTTTGAGTATAAAAATAAACACGTACATTAGAGATCGTAACACGTGACACTTAGGCTCACGTGTTTCATCTTTTTAAATAGATGTACTGAACGGATTTTAATTCAATTTTTCATTGTGGTTCTTAATACTAAAGACGTCAGACGGTTTTAAGTTCGGTCCGTATCGGTCACGTATAACATATCTTTCAGGTGAGAGTGGCTATAGCTCGTGGCACGTAACTTGATCCGTGACACACAATGCAATCCTCGTTCAGGTTCAGAAAGTATAGGACTCGATTTGATTTTCAGTGTGGTGCATATCTATATTCAACGAAGGGAAAATCAATCTGTATTGGGCAACTTCGTCAAAAGGGAGGGTTACAAAATCGTAAAGTGGACTTTTGGAAAATTAGCACACTTCGTTAGGAGCGTTCCGTTTCAGTCTTCTGCGTAATGGGACTGCCTAACCTCAAACTAAGCACGCCTATATCACAGTTCTTCTTGTATGAATAACAAAATTTTCCTCACATCAGATATTTTAAGTACGAATTGTGCTAACGAATAGGTGGTGCGAGAAGTTAGTGGCTGATCTCTCACCGCGGAGTTTCGGGCTGCATCCCACACCAGACCGTGTGACTTTTAGGATTGAAAAACTGACACTGGGGCGGGTTATATTCTGAGTGTTGTGGTTGTCTGTTGTCAGCATCATTCCACCAATGCTTCATACTCATTCATTTATATATCACCCACGCTATATAATCTTGCCAATTAGATACACACAGTGACACAGAAACACGATTACCTGTGGCCATTTCTTAATGTCTAGGACTTCCCCAGAACAGTATAGAATGTAGTATTGGATTCTTTCTTCTTTGTTAGTCCTTCCCTCTTCTACCTACTTGTTTACAGCAGGTGTCGAGGGTTTGTAATTTCATTTGATCACACTCAGACACACACCACAGTCGGTAGGACTCCTCTGGACGAGGGACCGGCTCGTTGCAGAGATCTCTTCCTGACGACACAAACACTGTACAAGAGACAAACATGCATGACCTCGGTGGGATTCCAACCCATGATCTCAGCAAGCGTTCGGCCGCAGACCTACGCCTTAGCCCGCGCGGCCACTGGGATCGGCCAATATTGGAGTCAAGGTACATAATAGCAGTGTAGTTATTTTTAATTATCGTGTCACATAAATCGACTTGGAGCTGAGTAGCAGCGCAGTGGGTGTAACAAATACGCTGCGCGCTGGAAGTTCCGCGGTTCCAATCCCGGCAGCGGCAGGAGATTTTTCTCTTCTCCAGAAACGTCCTGACCGACTCAGGGGCCCACCCAGTCTCCTATTCAATGCGAACCGGGGTTCTTTCCCGGGAGTATAACGGCCGAGGCGTGAAGTTAATCACCTCTATTCAGTGCTGAGGTTAAGAGTGAGTGGAGCTGTACCTTTCTTCCCCTATATGCTTTCATGACGTGGACAGGGAAAACTTAAACCATTTTTACCTTTGAATTATAGTAAATTTACCTTTATCATAAATCGACTGACCACCGTACACACCCTGTTCCAATAAAGCAGTTTTGTACAGAAACTAGGATTCATATTGTGTGCAGGAGAACTAACTCTTTAAATCAATGCCGTCATTGAAGTATTCGTTCCAGGAATATCTAAGCCGCTCAATAAGGCGCACATTTATGGATGTTTACATTGTTGGTTGTATTATTTGATAAAGTTGGTGCACACAGTCAGGGCCGGCACGAGACATGTGGGCGCCCCGGGAAGGTTAATAATTTGTTGCCCCTTAAAGCGAAATTCTTTTTTTTTTCAGGCCTAGGAGAGGGCTGGCGAAAATATTTAGGGCGCATGCCCAAATTGCGAATAATTTTCTGAGAAATTCTTCGGCGTGTCAAACCTGAGTGAGTAGTACCGCGGTTCCAATTACTCCAATGACGTCTCAGCACCTCTTATAGGCTGGTGCCCCCCCGGCAGTTGCCGGCTGGCCCTGCCTTTAGTCCGGCCCTGTGCACAGTGAAAACATATGTTTAAGTCAGTACTAAGATTGTTCCGAACCATTCATCAGGCAACTAGGGTTCCCTGATCGCAGGCTGTTAATTAGTATACATCCCAAACATTTGTTTTAACATCTTGTTGATGTCTATAATTTTGCATCCAGGCAATACATATCAATGTAATTTACAATGCAGGCAGTTCTTGATGTCGAAGTGCAAGTGTGCAGCTATGACCTGCAGCTTGGAAAACATCCGAAAGGAAGCTGTCGCGCTCTATTCTAAATATTATCCGTCGATCTGCGTGGGGCGCGCCGCGGGGGGGCGCACGCATAAATTCAAGAAAGGGATCATGGCATTCTTTGTATGAAGTGACGACGTGCGTTAGCATTCACAAAATACGACAGAACATTCTTTCTTTGTAGCCTCCCTGAAATTGATATCAGATTGTCCCATTTGCAAATAAGTGTTTATTTATTTTACCAAAATTGACTTGGAGCCTGTGCCAACGTCGAGAAGAAATGTTGGTTTGAATAAACAAATGCACCTGTACAGCGTACTTTTTAATTATTTTGTCTTCCTATCTGTAACAAGATGTTCTGGGCAGAACTGATGAGCCCCGGCTACTTAACTATAATAAACAACATCTTCCAATATGAATTAGTGCGGTTAATTGATTACCTAAACAGAAATTTCTAGTGTTTTTCCCCCATGACGCAACAGTCCGCAGTGGGCCAGGGCCTTCTCATTATCGAGGCTTTACAATCACACTCAGACACATCTCATTCAGAAGGACTTCTCTGGACGAGTGATGAGCCCGACGCAGAGACCTCTACCTGACAACACACAACACTCACAAGTGACAGACATCCATGCCCCCGGTGGGATTCGAACCCACAATCCTAGCAAGCGAGCGGCCGCAGACTAACGCCTTAGACCGCGCGGCCACTGGGATCGGCTCTGTGGTCTTTTATTGAACCCAGTACTCATTACCGTGCTCAGCAGGGCCTGACGGTGGGCCCTGTTCTGAACTAGCTATATTCAGTTTGCACTTTTACATTCTGTTCCCTTAAGACTCGTGTTAATATTATCCTACCATCTACGCCTAGGTCTTCCAAGCGCATTCTACCGTTCTAGTTCTGTGACTCAAATTCTGTGTGCCTTTCTTCTCTGTCCCATGAACTCTGTATGCCTCGCCCATTTTGTGATCTCCGAGTAACCCTCAAAATGTTTACATTTCCTCATTTTGTTCCACTCTACAGCGTCCTGTTTGTTTTCGCTCTCTTCAGTTTGAAATTTTCCCTTCAAAACCTTGTTCTCATATACCCTCATCGTGTTTCATGGCTTTGACATTTTCGTATTCCTAACAATACGTTTAGCTAAATGGATCTGCGTCCATTTTCAGATGTAATAGGCGAAGAGAGATTTGCTCAGTTGCATCCGTTAGGATGAGTTGTTCACATTTACTGGACAGTCTGTCTTTCTACGTAAACTGTGATGATATGAGCCGCTAGGATCCGGACTCGACAACTGTAGATCACACAAGAAAATTTACAATGCAATTGCTGAAATATCATGGTAAATGTAAAAAACGGAGAAGTTGTCCATTCCACTCCGTGAGGACCTATAGGGGAAGTAGAGGTATAGTTCCACTCATTCTTAACCTCAGCGTTGGGTGGAAGTGAGTGTACAACTTCACACGCCGGCCACTTTTCCCCGGGAAAGACCCCCGTTATTCATTGAATACCAAGGAGAATCTAAAACTAAGGTGGCTGCATGTTTAAGTTTATTTTTTTCTCCCTTAGAATTACAGGCCAAGTTTCACATCCATAAAAAGACAGTTAAATTTATAGTTATAATTACACATTATTGAAGGAAAGTTACAGAGGAGCAGGAGACGACGCAGGAGAGGTGAGCAGCTACTGGATTACCTGAAAGAAAAGTGAAGATACTGGAATTTGAAAGAAGAAGCTCTAGATCGCCCTGTCTGGGAAAGTCGGTTTGTAGGAGACTATTGACCTGTCTCAAGACAGACTATGCACTGAATGACTGAAAAAGAAGGGGGTTTTGTCTTCAAATTCACCCTGTTTGTAATATCTCCTGGGATATAATACCACTTGTTACTGCAGTGCCTGAATAGGCCTACATGGGCCCCTGCGTTATCTATAGGCTGAGCATGGTAAGCATCGTATCCAGTGACTGGAACTCAGCATTGGCTATCGCGTTGTGCGGTTGAGTAGGCTAATGTACATCGCGAGTAAAATACGTACTGAGAAGTGCTACCTCCATGCCCCTACACGCCTTCATAACCTCATATTGACGTACAGTCATTTATCTAGCTGGAGCTGGCTTTCAGTGACGTGCAATGTAGCAAGGAGTCATGTTTAATGGGTTACCCGCCTAAAAATAACGCCGCATATGTTCGATCCAGCCACGAGTATCAGTTCTCCTGCGCATGCCGATGCGTTTTGTTTACTCATTACTGCAAGACTTGTCCTGGCCTTTCACACCGCGAACGCTGTTTCGTTTCAAACCGACTGTGACAAATGTGTGGATTTCACACACGAACGGATGTCTTCCTTTGGCAGTATTCAGGCCCGTAAATCCGTCTGTTCGCCGTCAGCAGCAGTTTATTGATACAGCGACCGTAAAGTCCCTACTAATCTGACGCACTCGTAAATGTTACAATATGGAATAGGGTTGGCGAATTCTAGTGTATAACACTGAATTATTTGAAGACAGAAATTTTTCAATGCGTCGCGTCCGAATTCTATGAAGACAGGACCTATTACAATACATCGCATCTGAATCCTATGAAGACAGGACCTATTACAATACATCGCATCTGAATTCTATGAAGACAGGACCTATTACAATACATCGCATCTGAATTCTATGAAAACAGGGTATATTTCTGTAAATCGCACCTGAAATGTAGGAAGACAGGACTTATTTCACTACACTGCATTTGAATCTTATAAAAACAAGGTCTATTTCACTATTCACCTGCATCCTATGAAGACAGGACCTATTTTTATGCATCGTATCTGAATTATGTGAAGACAGGACCTGTTTCACTGAAACGCATCTGAATCTATGAAGACAGGACCTATTTCAGTACATCGTATCTGAATCCTATGAAGACAGGACTTATTTCACTACATCTTACCTGAATCATATGAAGACAGGGCCTATTTCAATACGCCGCATCTGAATTCTATGAAGAGAGGGCCTATTTCAATACATCTCACCTGAATTCTATTAAGGCAGGACCTATTTCACTATACCACATCTGAATCCTATGAAGACAGGACCTATTACAATACATCGCATCTGAATTCTATGAAGACAGGACCTATTACAATACATCGCATCTGAATTCTATGAAAACAGGGTATATTTCTGTAAATCGCACCTGAAATGTAGGAAGACAGGACTTATTTCACTACACTGCATTTGAATCTTATAAAAACAAGGTCTATTTCACTATTCACCTGCATCCTATGAAGACAGGACCTATTTTTATGCATCGTATCTGAATTATGTGAAGACAGGACCTGTTTCACTGAAACGCATCTGAATCTATGAAGACAGGACCTATTTCAGTACATCGTATCTGAATCCTATGAAGACAGGACTTATTTCACTACATCTTACCTGAATCATATGAAGACAGGGCCTTTTTCAATACGCCGCATCTGAATTCTATGAAGAGAGGGCCTATTTCAATACATCTCACCTGAATTCTATTAAGGCAGGACCTATTTCACTATACCACATCTGAATCCTGTGAAGACAGGACCTATTTCACTACTTCTCACCTGAATCCTGTGAAGACAGGACCTATTTCACTACTTCTCACCTGAATCCTGTGAAGACAGGACCTATTTCACTACTTCTCACCTGAATCCTGTGAAGACATGACCTATTTCACTGCATCGCATCCGACTTCTGTACGCGATTCCGCCGAGTGGCTGTTTTCCAAAAAAAAAAAAATCCATGCCTGATTTCTTTATGCTCTTGCATCTTCTCCAGCCTTGCCACGTGTTTGTTGTGACACAGCGCAGTAGGTATCACTATCGCAGGAATATTATCAAGTGACCTGTGTATATTGCGAAATTACGACATCTCCACTTAGGTCTAAATATTTCCCTGAACACTTTGCTCTCAAGCACACCGTTCTTCTCACACAGGGAGAAACTGCTATTCAAACTGCATGTAACAGCTGACAAAGTACTTGTGTACTGTGTATATATAAATGTTTTGGAACTTGAGCGGAATAATAATTGCTTGAACTGAAAAATGACAAACCGTGACTTACACTTAGTTTTCATACAGTTGTTTCGTGTGCCTTTTCTTTGCTGCTTGTACCAACATACTGCATATTCTGACGCATTTTCAATTTACATATTAATGTATTTACGTCTGGCTTTGTTGAAGATGGTTCTGTGTTCACGTACTTTTATGTCTACTTATATCTGTATTTAATTTGAAGCTTCATTATGTTGATGATGATGATGATGATGATCGCAAGTTTCTGAGTGTCTAACAATAACTGTTGAGTGCCTTTGTAGTTGCTCTTCTAAAATCTGAAATTATGAATTATTTTTATATTTGTAATACTCGAGGAAGAAAAATAATAATAATAATAATAATAATAATAATAATAATACATATCAAGCAAACACAGAGCTATTTTCAGGGAGGAAAGCAATCGAAGCCTGAAGTCAGTCCGTCGTTAACATTAAGGAAGTGCCGAGGTTTACCTCAGTCTTTCTGTACGAATTTAATAACAATCGTAATAATAATAATAATAATAATAATCGTTAGGAAGCAAACAATAATATCTGAAACAAACTTTACATTTGATTGCGAACATTTCCTTTGGGTGAAACTTATACTTGACTTTCTTGCTTGTTTGCTTCCTGTGCTAACAGGATATTCTCACAGGTATGACACTATGCGTATAAAGCGACGCGTTTAAAGGAGTTCTTACAGGATAATGGAGACATCCATCCGCGCTGTGTGTGTGTGTGTGTGTGTGTGCGAACTTAAAGGGATATAGCTCTTAACAAAAGTTTCGGATTGCTGAAAACTGCTGTAAAGTCGCAGTAGTGCCATTTTGAGTATTCAAGTGAATGAAAATGAAGTAGTAGCTGGAAATATTGCAACCCTGTGTGATACTTGAGGGATGACGTCAGCTGTTCGTCAATAATATATAGGGGTCTGTCGTCCTTTGTTGGCTTTTGGAGCGTGAGCTAGGGAGAGAGTAGAGCATTGAATGGCGAGGTCTTGCGTCTGTCTAGTACTGTTGATGACCAGGGATGCACTTGTACAACACGTGGCTCAATTAAATTTTTCTAACCCAAAGCGCACCGATTTGAAACCTACAGAACAATACAAACAGGCGTTCACAGTGATTTTTTTTTTTCACAAAGAGCACTGTACCGCTTCAGCGCGAATTTAAAATGGCGCCATTCTATTCGTGTTCTGTCTGCCTTTCTGCACTTACTGTGTTATTATTAAGAGCTGGGATAGCTCAGGTAGTATAGTGACCAGACCACAGGCTGCAAAACCCGGAATTTGATTCCCGGCAAAGGCATAAGTTTTCTCTTTTCTCTAAAGCGTCCAGACCCTCTCTGGGGCCTCTTAGTTAATGGACAATAATGCAAATGTAACAAGGGGTAAGACAACAGGGGGTAAGACGGCCGGATCGTGAAACATAATCCATCGCAAACTTTTGCCGACTTTAAGAATCATATAAGGGCCATATTTTCACCCTTCGTGAGCCTTCGTCGTGTGCACAGCAAAGGATATCGTGTTACGTGTGTCCATGTTGCTTACTTCGACACGAATTAGAATATTTCTCGTGGAAAGTTCAATGCACATGTGTATTAGCATTCAGTAATACACGTAGCATGTCTAAATCCAGGAATATCGCTATACCATACGGACCTACGTTGCAGACAGAAAGTCGTCAACCTTCTTGTTTCCGAAGTATTGATTGGTCTGTACTGGTACGCGTTCTGGCGGTGACGGCCGTACGTACGAAGTGGCTTAGATACTGTAGATACGGACACCACATCAAACATTCAGTGAAGTAACCATGACCTCACTAAGCAGATCCTTTGGTCACACTGCTGGACACAGCGTCAGTTACAGCACAGGTGATGAGCGATGTGGTCGTTATGAAGGGTTTGTAGAAATGATCATGAATTACAGGGAGAAGACTGGTTCTGGCATTGATCAGTGATTTTAGAATTGCCGCTGTCGTAATCTGAAGGGTTTATGCACAAAGAAGTAGGCGAATTGTTGCGTTTTGTATGTGCCATTAAATTTAGAATATGTGATTTACGATTCTTTACGTCTTTGTGCTATGAAATTATTATTTTAAATTGTGTAAGTCAAATGTAAATGTCACTACCTTTCCTTCTCATTGAAGAAAAACTGTTTTGTGAAAACGGCACGTGTAATCTTAATGGGCTGTGGAAAAGTTAACACAAATTCCATGTCTGGAAAGAGAAAAAGGCGGCGTAAGAGTGACTTTATTTCGAAAATCTACAATTTGATTCAGTTTCGCCTTTTTTTTCATTCCAAAGAATGGAATGACGAAGTCTGGAAACCACTATCCTAAGTAAGTTCCACATACCATGATAAATTATCAGATCTTCTAGGATATGAATTTGGCTGTTTAAGCGTGTATTTTATTGTTTGAAGTTTTAAATTCATAATTTTGATACCACTGTGTGGTGTTGTGTAATGAGTAGTGTCAAGGTTTTACTGTTTGTCAAACTGTGTTTGGATGCAATTCAAGGAATTTGAGGTTGGCAGCTCATGTGGCATGCGTGGGAAAGGAATGTGTACAGGGTTTTGATGGAAAACTTTGAAGGTAAGAGACGGCGTAGAAGACGTAGGCATAGATAGGATAATATTAAAGTAGATCTTAAGTGAATAAAAGGGGAGGATGTGGAGTGGATTAATCTCTCTCAGTACAGATACTGATAGAGTAGCCAGCTGATCAGTATTTTTACTTCTGTGTAAAGAGCTAAGAACTTTCCGCCATGTTTCTTTATGTGTTGCATCTGGTTTAACTCCCTTTATTGTAACCATGTCAAATCTATTACGAAAATCCAGGAAAAATTATTTATACCTCATGAATAAGACTATTCAGGAACAACTTTTCAGTAAATATTTAGGCCTAATGAACTGTTGTACATATGTCCTTAAACATTTGAGACTAGATTGCAAGTATATAGGCTTACATTAATAAGGTACAATTTTCCAGCCCGAGTCCCATGCGGGGCACCATATGTCCTGATGTTTTCCCTGGTCTTCTTAGTTATTGCCATGGTATTACCTTAAATAGGTCGCTGCCGCTTCCCTCCATATTATTTACACTTTACTACACGCGAATCGTCCAATCATTCAGAGACGCAGCCGACATTCTGAGTTATAACATCATCGCCAAATCACTCATAAATAAACAAATGTTTATACAGGGTGTTTCTGAAATGGGACAGCACTGTAGAGCGTGCGGCTTCATCGGCCGCTAGGCAGGAACTGATGCCTTTCGCTCTGCGGCGCGCAGCCCCGCTTTAAAAAACACAGCCTTCTACCTAAATTAAGTATAAGCTTCGTGTTAACTGTATATTTCTTTACCTCAATTAACCCTTTAAAGACGAAGCGTATCTGTTTTATATAAGGACTCAGTGCGTACCGTGCTGTAAACACTCTACACGTCGGTTATAAAAACCGGCCTCTTAATGTTTTATAAGGCAAAAGTTGCTGTTTGTTCTGAGATCCGTACAAAACACATAAACGCAATGTGGGCACTACGTAGAATTTTTTAATGTTAAACCTGGTGGTACGTAAAGTTACCGCTAGGCTTTAAAAGGTTAAATTAAATAAAAGTCTGGCCGCATAGTGCGACTGCTTGATACTGCAGCCTTGTTCTCATGTGTTTAACCCTTTTACAGCCGCGTGGTTATGTTATATACCCCCAAATTTAAGATTCAAAAACTCTACGTTCTTCAAATAGAGTGTATTTATGCGTTTTTGCATGTATCTCAGAACAAACAGCGATTATTTCCCAATACAGCATTAACTGATTGATTTCTAAAAGCGAGAGGAAATATGTTTACTGCGCGGTACGAGTTGCAGCTTTAAACGTAATGCAGTTTAATTTTAGTGTTTAAACTGTTACGTCACTTCACCTAAGCATACGAAAAGTTTGGAGGAGCTTGATAGATGAATGAATACTTTTTGTGTATAAGAGCAAGAACGACTGAAATTTTCAGAATTGATTGGCCTATAAATTATCTAGGAAAGAGAAACATTCGGTGAGTTGGTTGTTTAAAGCACAGTCGTGAGCTGTAGGATTGCAGTTTACGTTACGTCAAGGCGACAATTTTTCACCAAGTCGACATCAAACATTCCCTTTTCTTATCTTCCTTGCTGTGAAACTACATGTGTGTTTATATACAGTGTACCTTGTGTTAAGATTTCTTTATGCCTTAAACAAAACTTTAAAACTGAACTCGGCTTATGTTTTTAGATGCGTGTTTAATTTCTGTCATATTATATGCTAAATTTCGCAGTGGTCTGTGGCATGTAAGAGTAAAATAATTCACCCGTTTGCTAACAATTCAGAGTCTAAGAATAGAATAGAATAGAATAGAATAGAACAGAGTAGGAGTAGGATAGAATAGAATGCTAGTATAAAATAGAGCAGAGTAGAGTGCAGTAGAATATAATACTTAGTGAATGAGAAAGTATGACAGCCTTCTGAAACAGTACACGAAACACATAACACAGCGGGTTGCGCCTGCAGTGCGCAGCCCTTATAACGTGGTTCATTAACCCTTTAAAGACGAAGCGTGTCTGTTTTATATAAGGACTCAGTGCGTACCGCGCTGTAAACACTCTCCACTTCGGTTATAAAAACCAGTCTCTTAATGTGTTATAAGGCAAAAGTTGCTGTTTGTTCTGAGATCCGTACAAAACATATAAACGCAATGTGGGCACCACGTAGAATTTTTTAATGTTAAACCTGGTCGTATGTAAAGTTACCGCTAGGCTTTAAAAGGTTAATTGTCCCTCTAAGGCTGCGTTTACTCCGTTTTATTATTCCTTATTTGTCACAGTATTAGGGTGTACGGAACTGTAGTTTTACCTGTTGTTTTTATGGGTGTGAAACTTGGTCTCTCACACTGAGGGAGGAACAAAGACTGAGGGTGTTCGAGAATAGGGTGCTGAGGAGGATATTTGGGCCTAAGAGGGACGAGGGAACAGGGGGAGTGGAGAAGACTACATAACGAGGAAATTAATAACCTGTACTTATCACCAAATATTATTCGGGTAATAAAATCGAGAGGAATGAGGTGGGCGGGGCATGTAGCAGGTATAGGGAAAAGAGTGGTGCATACAGGATTTTGGTGGGGAGACCTGAAGGAAGGCGACAACTTGGGAGACCCAGGCATAGATGGCAGGATAATATTAAAATGGATCTTCAAGAAGTGGGATGGGGCATGAACTGGATTGAGCTGGCTCAGGATAGGGACAGATGGCGGGCTCTTGTGAATGCGGTAATGAACCTACGGGTTCCATAAAATGCGGGGAATTTCTTGACTGGCTGAGAAAGTGTCAGCTTCTGAAGAAGGCCTCTGCTCCATGGAGTTAGTTAGTTAGTTAGTTAGTTAGTTAGTTAGTTAGTTAGTTAGTTAGTTAGTTAGTTAGTTAGTTGTCACAGTACTCACTCTTGCCCATCTTCCAATTCTCCTGATGGAATATTACCATTCAAGGTGGGGAGATATCTACTCATTTTTGTGCGTTAAACAGAGCTCTTCTCAACCATTTGTCTCTGGGAAAGGAAACGTATCCAGCTTTCAAACGTTGTGCTTGCTTGAAGATTCAGGTCTTATAAAAGATCACAGTGTTGATCGGTAAATCGTTACTGACGTTTCGGAGAAACAAAGTACCTCCATCAGTGTCAAGTAAGCTCTGCTCAATCGTCCTCAGCGCCGCTGTGAGGTCCTCAAACCTCACGGTGTGATTTTTCTTTGTAATTTTATTTTCGGAAAACTGAGCGAGAGGTTAAGTTGAAAAGCTCATGCTTACAAAATAATAACCCTGTAGCTAAACACCTATAGGCTGACATTACGTCATAGATTAGTGATTATTGTTAGAATTGGGCTACAGAAGGTTTCTAGTAACATTCAATAGAAAAGGTCTTGAGTTTTAACAGCAATAAATAATGCGCTAACTCTTGTAAAATTTGTTAAATTCTCAATAAAAATTTGTGTAAATATAAATTTCCCTGATGGTAGGCCGAAACACCAAACGTGTCGGAATAAAGTGCGGGTGTCATTTGCACCCAAGTTATATGTACCTATCTGGTCATCAGCAAGTCAGGTACGTGGTCATCCTGGACCAATTCCGAAAGCTATGTAGTCCTGAATTCCCATTCTTGTTAATTTCAGGAACGGAAATAATCTGATTTTAATTCTTTGTCCCTTAAAAACCAAAATTTAGAGACTTACCGACAGTAGCTGCTACTTGTTTGGGTCACAGGGCACGTATCTCTTTCTATATTCACATGAAGTACTCGTAACTACAGCTTTCTTGCACTCCCGCTCCACAGTGCGGGTTACTACTAACGTTCTCATGGCGAGGAACATCCGGTTTTCAGCAGTTTCATCTGACTTATTTCCAAAGTTGGGAATGCCAGAGAAACCAGGCATACTGGAAACTTGCAATTCCATTTGTAGTAAAGGTTATCTGTTTGCTATGAAGCTGCAGTGTAGTTTCAAAAGATTTCGTGGAACTGGGTCTTTGACAAGTCTTTACTCGCGATTAACCTTGTATTGCTGCCGTCTTCTGATTTTTTTATTGGGCTTGGAAATCCTAAAGTAAATGCAGACGAAACTGAGAGCGGACATTCGTCATAAATATCAAAGCCAGTGGAGAACTTGTTTTCCTTGAGCCATACACAAATATATGTTGGAACTTCAGAAAAAGTATCTCTGTCCTCTGTGCAAACAAGGTTAGAGCTATAACTGTACATTTAATCCGGTAGAAGTTTGTAGAAATTTTATTTGAACTGGAATTATTTTTTACCCACGTCACAGACTACCATTTAACTCTTTAAAGACGAAGCGTATCTGTTTTATATAAGGACTCAGTGCGTACCGCGCAGTAAACACTCTCCACTTCGGTTATAGAAACCACTCTTAATGTTTCGTAAGGCAAAAGTTGCTGTTTGTTCTGAGATCCGTACAAAACACATAAACGCAATGTGGGCACCACGTAGAATTTTTTAATGTTAAACCTGGTGGTATGTAAAGTTACCGCTAGGCTTTAAAAGGTTAATAGAACCTAGACATACCGCTGTGAAAAAATCTCAAAATAGTGATAATAAAAAGAACGGTCAAAGAAGGAACTTGACAGCGGTATATTCAGTCAGCATTATATTAACGGTCAGCATTATATGCAGTCAGCATTAAATTAAGAATCAGCATTCTATACAGAGTCAGCATCATATGAACAAGAAGCATTATGTGCAGAGTCAGCATTATATGCAGAGTCAGCATTATGTGCAGAGTCAGCATTATATTAACAGCATTGTATACACAGTCAGCATTATATGCACAGTCGTCTTTATACTCATCATCAGCAGTAAATTAAAGATTAGCTTCATAGACACAACATCACGCACAGTCAGCATTATATTAGCAATCAGCAGTATATGCACAGTCAGCATTTAATTCACAGTCAGCACTTGACTGTGACCCCGACACGTTCCCTCTCCATGCCTGTATACGGCTTCTTGGATGTTAATTTAGCTTTTTATATTACTTGTGACCTTCTGTAATGCTAGGTTCAAGGAGTTCCAAACTTGTGTATTGAACTGTCAGTACTGCTTTCAAATCAGTGTGTAGAAATTTTTGACCGGGACTTATCTAAAGTACAGGTAAAAACATGAAGTTACGCCTGTGATTATGTCAGTACCACACCGTCAGGGCATGTGGGAAAGTGCACCGCTTAACCTTAACCTCGGCAGTACTAACCAAACTGAGTCCATGGAGTAGAGTGCTCCTCCAGAACCTAACAGTTCCTCAGCTTGTCAAGGAATTCCCTGCATGTTATGGATGCCGATGGTTCATTTCCGTGCATACAAGACAATGCTGCCTGCCCCTATCCTTTGCTGGATCAATCCACTCCAAGTCTCCGCCCATCCTATTTCTTGAGGATGCATTTTAATACCATCCCTTCATATACATCTGGGTTTATAAAGTGTTCTCGTTTCCTCAGGTTTCCCCACTAACGCGCTCTTTGCACCTGTCCTCTTCCCCATACGTGCTACATGCCCCGCCCATGCGATTCTACTTGATTTAGTCCCTGGAATAATATTTCGTGAGGAGCACAACATCTGCCCTACTTTAAGGTGAATGGTCATCTTCGAGCCCCGCAGCCTTACCTTTGCTACACCATCACAAATCAGGCTGAGTATAATCACAGTCGGGCTGGACGCTTCAGAGGAAAGAAAAATATCTTGTCCCTGCCGGGAATCGATCCACGGTTTCTTAGTTATCCAATCCATAGTCTGGTCACTACGTCTTCTGAGCTATTGCAGCTCATATCTAAACTACAGACGGAAGGAAGCAATATCTATGCCGACAATATAGTGCTCCTTTCGTAGAATATAATCGATTGCCAATAAATCGATTACCCCAAGAAACAACATAGGAACTCTCTGTTCACCTGGTGCGGACACCTGGATGTGTAGGTTTTTCTCTGCTTAAACACTGCTTGAAAACAGAGAAATGTGGAATGGCATTAATGTAGCTCTTAGGTGCGGAATAAAACATCGCGTGAGAGGGCTGGAAAAATGGCCACAAATAGGGGTCTGTGTGTGTGGGATGGAAAGAATTGCTGGATTAATTGGTACCACCATTAATTGCCTGCAATCGCAACACTCAGACCGACAAAATGCACAATATTGTTCCTTAGATATTTATAATATCACACTGCACGTGCAGTGTGATATTATAATACAAATTTTTTGAATAGGAATCAATAAAAGCAGAGGAGATTCCGATCATTGCCGATTCATGAGCTTTCTAAAAATGTCTGTTCTGAAAAGATCCTTTCGGTAGTTCAGTGGATTGAGCTAGCTCAGGTTAGGAACAGGCGGCGGGCTCTTGTGAATGCGGCAAAGAACCTCCGGGTTCCATAAAATGCGGGGAATTTCTTGACTAGCTGAGAAACTGTTTGCTTCTCAAGAGGCCTCTGCTGCATGGAGTCAGTCAGTCAGTCAGTCAGTCAGTCAGTTACTTGGTTAGTTGGTTGGTTGGTTGGTTGGTTAGTTAGTTAGTTAGTTAGTTAGTTAGTTAGTTAGTTAGTTCAATATATTTTGATGTCGCAAACAAACCTGTCCGTATTAATGTACATTATTATCAACACCGTGTTCAACAATCTCCCTGTCGTATTTACAAATATCACAGCTAATGGAGAAGCTGCAGAACAATTAAGGGAAATACGCTGTTTTATACTTTCCGGCCACGTACTCTGTGAATTAGTCATTATAATAGTGATGATAAGAGAGACATTAGTGATGACGACAATGTTTGTAGCAACGACACGCTAATGATAGTAACAACAACATACGCAATTTAAGGTCACGCCTTCCAGGCTTTTAAAACGGCACCGTTCCGTCTCGAAATTTCTTCTCTAAATACCTACAAACACTTGTAGTGAAAGTGCGGAGTAAACTGTCTCGACAGGATTGCAACATTGCACTGTCTCGGTAGGGTTTCTCTAGCTGAACCAGAATCCAGGTGTTAACAATGCGGGTGCGTGGGGGTGGGGGGGAAGGGGGGGTTCGCAGATAAGTAGGCACTTCATCTGCCAGTACGCTGAACTCTGCTCGGACGGAACTCTTGGGTTGGACTGGCTGGGGTTTTATTTCAAGTCAGTTCCTGTGGGCTTCATGAGGCTCTTAAATGCTCTTGAAGCTGAAGATCACTATCTTCTGGACGTGACGCTGTGTAGACTGGTACAAAGTTTTCAAAGTTTCTGAGAATTTCTGTTTCCGTCTTCAGGGGCAGCAGGTTTCCTCTACACTTTATTTCCTACCAAAATACACAGCGGTACATTGCGGACGACGTAATACAATGTTTATATTTACCGCCATCAGAACCACAAATCACACGTACCTGAAGTTAATTTGCCGTTTATTCTGTCACATTGTCACTCGTACTCTCTGGAATACGGCTGGTCATCTGTGGGCTAACGGTAGTAGCTAATACGTCAGTAGCAGGGACAGATGTTGTGTATACGTCCATATGTAGCCTACATGGCGTGCATGCATGAATAAATAAATTCATTCATTCATAACTTAATACATTTACATACTCTACGCACATGCGTACGTACATAATACATACATACATGCGTACATGCATACATACATACATACATACATACATACATACATACATACATACATACGTGCGTACGTACTACGTACGTACATACATACATACATACATACATACATACATACATACATACATACATACATACATAATACGTACGCACACTTGCGTCTGGTTTGGTGGCGACTGTACCCGTACACTCTCGTAACATGAAGTAAGACAGGAGAGGAAAATAAGCGGGTTCAGGGTGAAGCCTAAAATTAGGCAAAGGTTAATATAAATATGAAGGGCCATACGGCCTAATATGAGGTACTGACAGGCTGAGGTAAAGCACGTCAGAGCTCTTTCAGGTCAGACTTTCTCCCGACCGCAATTCGAAATCGAAACCCCCAGAAAAAGAAGCAGAACTTCGCCTACTTTAGTGACTGTTAAGCTTTTGATTTAAATCGGTATGATAAGACCCATACTTAATTTTCACCACCGAGCACTTGTGATTATGACTGTAGCCCTACTTGAAAACCTAACGGTATTACACGTAAAGTATATGAGACGCACAGAAACACTGTCACCGACACATGCACAAAGAGAGTGTACTGCGTTGTTTTTGGCGGCGTGAACTCACCGCGGTGCGGGCTTGAACTGCAGTACACACTCAACAGCACATTTTCACTCAACTGTAAAGTGCAACCTTAGTGTAACGATAACGGAGAGTTCTCCCTGAAGATGACCCAGCAGGGTCGAAACATGTAGGAGTGTGTTACGATTGAAGAAAAAACTCTGTGTATTTGTTGGTGATTAGTGTTTTTGTATGATACAGTTCACGGACATGGAACACATTAAATATATGATACATATTTATCTTATGTCGGTCACTGTGTTATACACTGATTTATTATACTTTTGTTTATAGAATATTCGTGCATTTTTCGTGCTTGCAAGTCACTTTGAATTATATCGTGAATGTAAATTCTCATATATATATTTTTGCAAAGTATACAGTCATAACACAAAAAAAGTAATTTTTTTAAATTTACTTAGGCAACAAGTTTCAGCTTAACATAAGCCACCATCAGACCTCTTCTTTTAAGAAGTTTCAGTACAAATTTGAACTAAAATTAGGTGTGAAATCTCAGACCTATTTGTAATTAAACTTTTTACCGAAGGTTCTTAAAAGGCCTTGTGGTAGCTTATGCTACGCCGAAATTTATTGCGTAAATAAATTTAAAAAAAGACTTTGGTTGTGTATGCATACTCTGAAATATATACTTGATCGATAACACAAAGGGATGAATCATCTAAATAAGTTCTCTTATATTTACCTTAAGTAGGTCGTTTCGTTCAACATCCTTTGCAGTTCATCTTCTGCTATCCTGCTACCCCTGACAACCATATGGTTCCTAATATTTGAAGTTCCAAAGCGTCGTTAACTAACCCAAGGATCAATCCAGCATCACGATGACTTTCTTCCGGCTGTGTGTTGGAGCCACGATACTTTGTGTTTACTGGCACGCTGTTTGTGTGTGCAGAGGATGTGTTTACACACGCTGTTGGGTGGCTGTTGTGTGTCACTTCAAGGGACCATCTATTTGCATAGTTACCCTCTGTGCTGCATGTTATCGACGTTAAGAGCCTTCTTATTTTATAGCAGTTTAATGCCAGTCGACGCAATTGCGTTCTCATGGTATTCGACGTGGAACAGCAACTGACTTTAGTCGAATTCATGGTTCCTCAGAACAAATGTTTGTTAAGCCGTCGGTTTATAAGTGCCTTCTAATTAGATCTGCGGTTTTCTGGGATTTTAAGCGGCGTAGAGTGGTAATTATGTACCGACGTTTTGGGACAACCTATAGGACCCTTCTTCAACGGTCAAGCAATCAGCAGTCCAATACTGCTTGACCGTTGAAGATGGTATCTATAGGTCGTCTCGAAACGTCGGTACGCAATTACCACTCTACGCTGCGTAAAATCCCAGACGAGTGCAATTCTCATATACATCGCGGCGGAAGCCTGAGATTACGCCTTCTCATAAGTTGCGATAAAGAACGATTAGCTTCGTCGTGTCTGTCCGTCGGTCCTCATGTATCATTGGGGCTGTCACTGACCGGATTTTAGAAAAATATGACATAGGGAAGTTTTGTGAGAATCTGTAGAGGAACTCCAGATTTTGCTAAAATCGGACAACAATGACGCGCATTTTACATGAAGACCAAAGCACGCTGCTGTTGTTAATAATAGTATAAAATGTTTTATAGCTAGACAGTAGCGCAGAGCGAACCCATGTTGCAGTTTATTTGCATCACACAACACTTTACATTGCTCACAGCTACATACAGGTCAGCAGCAATACAAAAGGTACATATTGTTGCGTTTCAATGGCAACAGTGGTTAAGCGAACGCGCTACAATGTTACTTTTACGTACATTTCTGATTTTGTTGTAAGTTATTTTCCTCAGCGTAGGCTTCTCTCCTTGAAGACATGCTTGTCTACTGAGACACCAACCGAAACCCTTGAAAACACAGTGGTCTCTCTGTATACCACTTTAACCTTTTAAAGCCTAGCGGTAACTTTACGTACCACCCGGTTTAACATTAAAAAATTCTACGTGGTGCCCACATTGCGTTTATGTGTTTTGTACGGATCTCAGAACAAACAGCAACTTTTGCCTTATAAAACATTAAGAGACTGGTTTTTATAACCGAAGTGGAGAGTGTTTACTGCGCGGTACGGACTGAATCCTTATATAAAACAGACACGCTTCCTATTTAAAGGGTTAATTGGCGCAGAAGGAACATGAATTTTGCCCGTGGGGTGTATTACTATTTCTCACACGAATCATCGCTAAACAGCGACTGTTCTGTCGTTCTACATAAAGGTGCTGGCTTCTGTGTTTTCATTATATTTTTATATGAAATACAAATTTCGGTTTTAGACGTTCTATACGAAGTAAAGAATAAATAAATATGAACGCCTGGCGTGGGAATCATGCCCATCCACCGTGCGTCTCTCCTATTAGCAGCGACTAAGCCGTTCACCGGATTTTCATGAAAATCGGTACAGGAGTTTCGTGAAAATCACAGCAGTGAATTTTAATACTTAATGAGAGGAGTAAATGGAGTTGTGCCCTATTTTCTATGTTTTCTCTCGATTTGGATACAGTTCGATACAGGAGATGTTCCTAAAATTGACTGGTTTTGAGCTCTGTGAAAATCGGCACATTGAAAGCCGTATTTTACTTAGAGGCAGTAAGTGCATTGGTATCCGTATTACGCACATAATATCCGATTTGGTTGAATTTCTATATAAGAAAGTCCGCACATAATGCTTTGGAGCAGTATTTGCAACTTCCGTGGAATCGGCGCTGGGAAAACCATACATTTCTTATGGCTGCAAATGACATATTTACGACTGTACCGTGAAGTCTTATGACACCTTGAGAGTGCAGAAGGGCCTTGTAAACTCTGTGTACTCCGTGATGGAGTGTGCAAATCTGATTGTGTATGTGTTACAAAAAATTCGTGCTTCAAAAACGCTTTACTGTTTGTAAAGCAATCCACTTCCTATCACCTACTTCAGTTTCCAAAACTCTGCCTTACTTTCAGCCAGCCTTTATCTAAAGGACGAGCGGGGATCCTACACAGACATTAAATTTTATCTTTTCTTGTACTAAACGTTGGTGAGGCGTTTAAAATTCTTGCTTCTTCGTGCATTATGCTTTGTGCTGCAGTTTTGTGTGTCGACAAAGTAAGTCTTGCCATCGTCTATTTCAGTCCCCGCAGCCGGTTTCGTGACAAGCCATTTGCATCCATCTTTACTCTGCCCGTTCTTCGAATATTGCTAATGCCACCTATTGTCTGTGTCCTTTCCAGACGAACGTGCTAAGTTAGGAACGGGTCTTTCCTCTTACCACTTAACGCTTCTCTCAGAATATTTCCCCTGTATGCCTCGTATTTTTGTTTTACATACATTTCGCATAGAAAAACGTAGAGTAAGAATGCGAGTTATTAGGTTTTCTCAGAGGTGTGAATCAGGGATGTGACGCTGGGTCGCTGGGTATTTAGTTTCCGACTTTTCGACACAACTTAACACTCCCATCTTCAATGGCCGAAGTGTCCAAGATTAGATACTGGACATTTCGGCCATTGAAGATGGGAATATTAGGTTGTCTCGAAACGTCGGAAACTACATACCCAGTGAGCTGTGTCGTTTTTCAGAAGAAATTATTTCTTATCGTGTAAGAATATTTATTCTTACAGCGCTCAGGAGGACATTTGGACGTAGGAGTGATAAATAAAGAGGAGGCTGGAGAAAAATACATAAATAGGAGGTTAATGATTTTTGCTTTCCAGCGTATCTTAAGGATGATGAAATTGAGGATAATAAGGTAGGGGTTTATAGGTTAACTCTTTCCTATACGGTCTATGTGTGGCATCTTTGTGACTTTTATGAATAACCTTCAGTATACGAGAGCAAGAAATCTGTTCAATATATGTGCCTCTTGACTGTTATGGAACATGGTGTATAATGAAGCTAGCAACCAGAAATTTCAGTTTCAACGTCGTTTCCATGCGGCCTCGGCTCAGTTCTGTTTTGGCATAACTTAACCTACCTCGACAAGCGGCACACATGTGCAAAGTTGATTCAAGTTCTATCCTCACGTCTGTCATAGGCAGCAGTACAAGTACACAGACCGAGAAGAGGAACAGATCTTTGACGGCAGAAAGTGGGGAAGCAACAGCGTGGTAGTGATAGCGGGGTACTATTTCGGGAGCGGGCTGTGAAGTGGCAAGTGTGGATGTGTGAAATATGCCGTAAGATAGGGCCAGACGAAAGCCAGAATACTTGTGCCTGCACTACGACATAAAGAGCTGTACATGTGACTGTAGTTCTAAAAGTTTCTTTGAAATTCCTTTGCTTGAAAGCAGTTAATTTACGGTACTGTCTAGAGTGTGATAAATTTTGAATAATACGTACAGATCTACGTTAGCTGACTCGTTAACTCTTTGAAGACTGAAGCGAGAGAGAGAGACGTTAGAGATAGCAGAACAGCAGACAAATGGGAAATTCATGACAGAAATGTGAGGCACTTCATTTGCAAAGGGAAGAACATCACTTTGTTAGAAGGTTCCCACGCATCACCCGATCGTCCTTCTGATAGGAGAAGTATGAAAATGAAGACCATGGTTGATGTGATGTAGTTTCTTGAAACAAGGACCAAAAAGTTTTGAGTCAGTGGTTCTTGCTTAAGTGCATAATTTGGGATTATAATTTGGTGATCTTTAGAGCAAGTGGATGAATTTTGATAATTTGAAGTCGGGAGCTCAGCAAGAGAAGCAAGTATCGTTTTTGGCATGTGATTACGATTATCGGTAAATTTTATATGATATGTATTGTAAATTATTAATAAAACAACAACAGTACACTTGATGTTTAGGACATTTCCATCTTTTCAAGACCAACTCCAAGTCAGTTTGAAACTGACACTCGGACAGTCTGTCTCACCACGATTAACCCAGTTTACATTTAAGTGCACAGTTCTGACCGCACAGTGAAGATGCTTTGTCTCCACTGCCTAGGCCAACTGCTTAACTATGTGCAGGGGAACAATGCATATGCATTGTAAGGATCATAAATGCACTTCGTGGGCAGAAGTCGTAGTTTTGAATGTTAGACCGTATAGCACACGTCAGTAAAACTTGACTTTGGCTTAAGTGATTGTTATTCCGATATTTCCCCTGCTGTTGCCATTTTACTTCTACCGTTGTGCTTTAATACCAAAACTGTGCTTGAAATTAGGACAGGACTCATTAATTGCTTGCGGAGGACTTAATTTAGAGGGTTTTTTTTGTAACACATGACTGTGAACTGAAGAGCTTTTTTGCCATCCGCAGCTATGCAGCAACTACGTTATCCGTCCTGCGGCGCCAGTCACTGGTTAAAAGCACGTATATTTTTTAAAGTTGGCCAGAATTATGTAGAATGGCCCTTGGTTGTGTCGTGCATTTGTGTTAGATTATTGTGAATCATGTAGCTTCTGGATTAAAAATGTCGACGTGAGAGACAGCCCCTTCTTTCGGGCCTCCTGAGACGATGCAGGGCCAAGCCTAGAGCAGCTGTAAAGACCTTAGAGAAGACATCCCGTTTTTTTCAGGAACTAAATAATAAATACAATTTGGTCAACACAACTGTCTTTTATTATAAAACTGTATTTGCCTTTATATAATGCTACATTTTACGACACTTAAGCGGCGAATAAACAAAAAGGAAAGCAGCCCTTTATGTTTTGATGTATTTGCGTCTGATGGTGACCCTTAATGTTCGAAATATGTAGCATTATATAAAAGAAAATATTGTTTTTGTAATAAAGGGTTACGTTCACTAAAATTTGCTTTATTATTTAGCTGTAAAAGAAGCTGAACAGAATTGCGATATTACACAAAATTTAGGTGCCATTTCAACAGGCCTAGTAACCTTCACGGTCTTTGCTTTATAATTATTCAAACCTTTAAACCTGAAATTTCTTACTAACACATTTTATTTTTCAGAATATTTGTTATTATGTAGACATTTCTGCAAACACATGTCTGAAAACAGACCAAGTACAAGAGCTTACCAAAAATTTTTTTAGAATAAAAGTGATGACTTCTGTAAGAATGTATTTTCTTTCATTATTTATGCATGAACTTCTAATAACTAAATTAACCTTTAGTTAATCGTGTGGTGTTTTCTGTGACAGTCGCGTCCGGCCCGTTCCATCAAGTTAATTTGATGGACGCATAGTAGCTTGCGTAATATGTGGCACTTCTCTATTTTATGACATTATTTTATTGGTTGCATTAATGCATTATACAGCAACAAACCCTCGCCAACCGCATTTCTCCATTATTGTGTATCAATTTTTGCCAGCATTGGCATTTGGTTGTATGTGTCTGTGGTTTTTAAGTTGTGTGCTGCCTGCTGCGCAAAGAGTACCGCATTGGCTGTCGGCAGGGCTGTAATGGCATCCGAAACCAGTTTTCTAACTCTCAGATTGACATTGCGGTGCGTCTTTTTGTGACAGTTTTTGTATTTTGTGTCTAATTTTGTTTTGTGTCCTTTTGTTTAGTAAAGAAAAAGTCGAGTTAGCTTTTCTGTGATCAGTGGATAGTATCCGCGCCTCCCCCACACCCCGTTCCCCATAAGGCATTTGTCTTGGTAACGGCATTGCGTTTCAGGAAGGTATCCCAATTCCCGCGGCTACCAAATGGTTCTTTTTTACAGGTTCCTACTTCTTCCCAAGGTATCCAAATTTTGTACGAAGTTTATTAGATAAGGTTTCCTGTTTCATAAAAATTAAAAGAGAAGGCGTTATGAGGGTAAATATAGCTCATCTATTGCACTGGAGTGGAATTGATTTTCAGCGTAGTGCACATTTACTTAATTTATTTAACCCATCTTGGCAAGACTTTAAAAATTCTGTGGCCTTAGGAATGGGGATCTTGCATGTGCAGACATTTACGAACAGCCACTTTCACTTTCTAATCATTGTGGAATCAGTAGCTTCCCAAGCATCTCTCAGCGGCCCCAACAGTAGGGTGTATTTTCCAGAAGTTCGCAGTAAAAGAAATCAACAACTTTTATGTCGGACGTGCGCAGTGTTGGGTTGCATTTTCGTGCTGAAAAGTCACATCCAGTGACAGATCGTCTGTTTGGACCGCCGAAGCAAAAGTTTGGAGGGTATGATTGCTTTATTGATTACGTCGGTTCCGCAATAATGAGGAAGTGACAATGGCTATTCATGAGTGGTTGGGCAGGCAAGAGCCCGATTTGTACGAGGACGGAATATTTCAACACGTACCAAGAGGGAATAAATGCATCAGTGGGCTGGGGGATTATTGTGAAGAAGAATGATGCTTCATTAGAATAAATAAGCTGTATTTAATGTTGTAATAATTTCTCATTTAATTGTTGTGACATAGGAGATTTTCCTTATTCACTATCCTTCTTAAATTGACAAATTTATTGAAATGATATATTGACCCGGTAAAATTTACTGTTAACACCTTCTTTCAGGAAAAAAATTAAATATGATCCACACGCATGTCCGTCGCCGTTCGTACATTAAAATATACTGTTCACCCAATATTCGTCTGTTCATCAAATCCAGAAAAATGAGATTAGCGGGGCACGTGGTACGTATGGGTGGATGGGAGAGATACATGCAGGATTTTAGTGGGGAAGCCTGAAGGAACGAGACCACTTGGAAGACACAGACGTAGATGGGAAGATAATTTTACAAAGTATCTTATAGAAGTCGACTGAGAGGGCATGGACTGTATTTATTTATTTATTTATTTATTTATTTACTTCGAGATAGGGACGCGTGGCGGGTTCTTGCAAGCGCAGCATTGAAAATTCGTGTTCCACAGAATGCGGGCAATTTCTTGAATAGCTCGTCAAGTTCTAGGGACTCTGATTTGGTTGTTTGGTTATTGGTTGTTTGGTTATTTATTAAAAATGCTAGTCGTTATGCAGTATAACTAGGCATAAAGAAGGACATATGTCATAACACGGTCAGGGTTCTCTATGAAACTGAATTTCCCATCTGGAACTAAACAAGTATCAGTCCGTATCGTGGCCTGTGGTAGTGAAGGCCCGACGTTTCCGCAGAGAGTTTTGTGTGATAATTGTTTCATAAGGCCAGTGTATCACTGCGGTATTATTAAAACAGGAACACACAACAAACACAAAGAGTACCTTCTTGGCTGTCTCAACTCTTAGGTCTGCTTCAGACATAAACAGTGTCACGCACAATTCGCATACACGTAAGTAGTGGCCTGCCCCCACATAAGTCTGTCTTCGGACGTATGCAGTGTTTCTTCCTCCTCGGATTATGTAAGCAAGGCAATGAACGTAACATTACGAGAGTCTGAACAAAACTTAGTGGGATTTTATGGAACGCATTTTGGGTTTAGAAACTGCACACTGTTTAACTATTTTAAAGACGTTAGGAAGTTGTGCTGACGGGCTATAGTGCTGTTCATGAGAAAGACAGTGATTCGCACCTAAGCCCTCCTCCACAGACGACGTTTAGGGCTGTCATTGCACTGTTTGCCCCTTTAAGGTCATGACGTATCCAGTATTGTATCCTACTCGTGTTTCCTCGAAAGTACATGCGTATTTGTCTCTGTTATATGGATTTAAATGAGGACGAGGAAACCTGTGTGCTACGGAATATTTCCTCTGGTTTCGCGTCTGTCTCTGTTTCAATTCTCTATGTATTTATGTAGTTCATTTTACTGACAGCAGTATTAATGGTTTTTATTCGGTTCGCAATGGTGGTATTTGGAGTAGTTTTGGTTGTTTGTGGTGTTATGGTGGTGGTAGTTCCGTAGTTATATTTGTTGATGGTAGTTGAGGTAGTTCTGGTGGTGGTGGTGGTGATGCTGGTGGGGTTAGTGGTGGTGGTAGTGGTGGTGGTGGTGGTGGTGGTGATGGTGGTGGTGGTGGTGGTGGTGGTGGTGGTGGTGGTGGTGGTGGTGGTGGTGGTGGTGGTGGTGGTGGTGGTGGTGGTGGTGGTGGCGGCGGCGGCGGTGGCGGTGGCGGCAGTAGTAGTAGTAAGTAGCAGGTCGTCAGCTTGCCTCTGAAGAGCTACTTGTGTCAGCTATTCCACAGCCATCCAGAGCCGTTCATAACAACAGACCTCTGTTTTCTTCATTTTGTAAAATTCGTGCACGTATTCCTGTTGTTCCAACAGCTTTCTATCACTGAAAGTGCTGCATGACTGAATAAATTAAATTTAAAATAGTTGAAATGTTTGCGTAAATGAACACACATATTGCAAAAGTGCAGGTTTAACGCTTTGTACTTTCCTAACATTGTGTTTATGAGGGCAGTTCGCTTCACAGATGTTCGTAGGAGAACTTATAACGCACACTTTATTTTCCTCAAAGTTTCAAAGTTAAAGATTAACATACGCATTCATAAGACGACTGCTTCTTGAGGCGTTAGTATGTTCAGCTTGCCCAAAAGTTCCGCACAGTTTGTGGAGCAGCTGGTCCGAATCTTCAGCCATGTCAATGCAGTCCTACGTCCTGTGTATGGAACTGATGACGACGACGACGGTGGTGATGATGATGATGATAATGATGATGACGACGACGACGACGGCGGCGACGATGACGATGATGACGATGATTATGACGACGATAGTGCAAGCTTGCACTCCCCTTGTTTCCATTTTTGCGTTCTCTGTGCTTCTAGTCGTTCTAAACAATTCCGAAGTGTACCCACTTTGACAATGTACATAATGGAAATGACCTTACTGTTTTGTACTTAGACGATAAATGATCACAGTGGTGCCTATTGCCGAGTTTTGTCGCTGGTCGCTCACATGTCGCAATTTCGCATGTCTGCCACAATGTTATTACTAGTTGCCAGCTGGGATGGCCTTCAGTGTCATAAAGTTCATATCAGCTTTCATCAAAATTCGTCCACCGCTTATCGACTTGGAGCATGCTTACGGACGGACAGACAGACAAACGTGACGTCCCTTAGGAGTTCCTTTTATACTCACATTAGATAGCGCAAAAAAACGTGGTGCGACAACGATAGCTATAATTATCATTGTAACGGTATGAGGGAAGTGTGGGTTCCTGTCTTGTCGATTATAATTCAGCATAATGCTTAAAGTAGTAGTAGTAGTAGTATAAACCAGGATTTTAAATTATCCATAACCGTGCAGCTAGATATGCTGACTAAAACCAACAAACGCACATAAGTTTATGAAAATATATTATAAAAGTAGTAATACTGCCTGCGTGTTTCGGTCAATCATGTGGCCATCCTCAGGAAGGAGCATTACGAAGAATAAATACCTTGAGATGTTAGAAAATTTGTGACACATTGCACATGTAAAATATTAGATATTAAATTTACGTATTTTAAAATAAGTGTTACAGTTTAAAATACCGATAAAAGTAAGTCCGGTATGTAAAAAATAATGCATTTAGGTAATATATATGTCGTCATCGAAGCAGAGCACTGTTAGTGTCGGCCAACCACACTGGACTCATTTTCATAAACGTGTGTGCATTTGTTGGTTTTAGTCACAGTATGTAAAACAGGGTGTTTGTTCTTTGAGATGTGACGTACCATTACCTCGCAGAACAACGTATACCACATGGCCACCGCTGCTGAAAGTTAAAAGTTCTCACTCAATGCGATACAAGTTTACGACATCATGGACGCGTATTTCAGTAAATGTGTGCGTGAGGGGGGGGGGGGGAGAAAGAGAGGGCTTGTAACGTCGCACAGGATCGTCGATAAGCCTAGCGAACGAAATTTGAGTTACATAAATAACACTAAGTTGTGTAATTCTCTATAGACAAAGAGATGGATAGCGTCAAATTAAAATTCGAATTATACAACTCTGTACAGTCTGGAATATTCATAGCACTGAATTCTGTAAAACCTCTAGTTGATTCCTGTGCAGAATCTATTTGTGAACCTGTTTACGTTTTCACTGTTTTGTGATAGACGCTTTTTTGAACATACCTCAAGGTTTATGCTCTGTGCAGATGTTCCTTCAGTCTTCCCCACCACACTGTCTGCCCATCTGTGTTTACAAGAGATTTGACTTCGAGTGTTCTGCATGCACCCATACATCCCAGCATCACACGTCACAGCACAAAGCTAACTAATTAACTAACTACCCGCCTAACTAATTAACTAACTAACCCTGGGAAGCAGAGTCTTTGAGAAGCTGATAGGTCCTCATCTAGTCAAGAAAATCTTCACAGTTTACGTATGGAATCCGGGGCTCATTGCTACAAGCACATGCGCCTGCCACCTGCCCCTATACTGAGCCACATCAATCAAGTCCATGCACTCATCCCTTTTACGCAGATTCATTTTAATATTACCCTCCATCTATGCCTGGGTCTTTCAAGTGTTCTCTTTCCGTGAGGTTCGACCATCAGAAACCTGCATGCACATCTCCTTTCTCCCATATGTGCCACATGCCCCGCCCATCTGATATTTCTTGAATTGATCAACAGAGTAACATTTTTATGCACAATTATAGTAATTTCATATGTTACTGTTACAGCTGGTGTGGAGACGTCCCACACCGTTACAATAGCAAATATGTCCTTTAACTATATGGCGCACTATCCGGGGGCTCTACTGTCTGCTAATTTCAGCAGTGTCACTGTGGCGCACGACAGTCTGCCAGAAAATAAGGTTACTTGGCCTGTGTTTCCGTAACTGCAGACCCTGCGCTTACTGTGATTGTATCAGGGGAACCGGTTGCCGAGCGATTATCTTCTGTTAGCAGCGCTGAAGCAAAATCTTGGGGGTTGGGGGCACAATTTTAAATATTATTATGAGATGGAAACAGTTGTGACACGATGGCTGATAACACAGAACACGGACTGACGTCAACACGGAATATAAAAGCTTGTCCCGCGATATGATGAATGCCTGAATTTTGCAGTGTACAGTGTGGAACAGTAGTGCAATAAAATGCGATATTTTCTTATTACAGCGAAAAATAAAGTAATCAAACTATATGCACGATCAGCTTATTTTCTTGCCGACTTTCTTATTACTGGTAAGCCTATTCCAGAAGACAGGGTTAACAGGCTATACTTTGTGTATATGAACAGCATAAGAACAGAGGTAATGACTTGAAGTGGTTGTCTTTAGTCTTTAAAAAATGTGGGGACAGGATATTATGTTTGTGTGTATGTATGTATGTATGTATGTATGTATGTATGTATGTATGTATGTATGTATGTATGTATGTATGTATGTATGTGTGTGTGTGTANTGTATGTATGTATGTATGTATGTATGTATGTATGTATGTATGTATGTGTGTGTGTGTGT